>JAODAL010010636.1:0-104096 GCA_025379985.1 Phyllomedusa bahiana | reverse complement strand
GGGAAATGGGGAAAATTTGGCTGTACAGTTTTTTTTAATCTTTGACAAAAATTTTTTTTTTAAAGTTGAAACCCAAGTCAAAATAAAATAGGAAAGGGTGAGTCAAAATCACATATATAGCACATGACTAATCAAAAAATCAACAATATCGAGATACAAATTTCAAATACTTTAGAAATTGATGGATTAAAACCATAAAACCCCAAAAAACGATCATAAAATTATTTTGGAAAACTTTGAAAATCTAGATCAACAAAACAAAAAAAAAAAAAACAGCCCAACCAGACAAACACAAAAAAGGGGGGGGAACATGTAAAAACATTTTTGCGGGCCCGCAGCGGTACCCAAATCCGGGGCCTGGGGATTACCCCTAAAAAGGGTCTTAACCCAATCCTGAAATAGTCCCCCCCCCATTTTTTCCCAAAATTTTGTCAAAGGACCCCAAATTCGTCCACGTTAAGGCGGGAAAATATTCCCCTGCCTAAACCCCTTTAATAGGGGAAAACATTTTTTCCCTAGAGGAAGGGAATCGCTTCCCAGTGCCCCAGCTATGAAGCTTTATTTGCTGTGATAATATACGGGAAACAATCTACTCAGACCCCGGCCAAAGGAGCCCGGGAATGGGATATTCAAGAAAAATAGGTTTTTGGGTGAAAGGGGGAATCCGGGGGTTTTGGAAAAACCTCTAAGCAAATTTTGGATTTTTTTCCAAAAAGGGGAAAAAACCATCTCACAGGCCCCAAAATAAAAGAGGGACATCCGCCCCCGATCTTCCCGGGCACCTCCAACACACATCCGGAAACCATAGGGTTAAACCCTTTAGTAGCAACGGAGGCGGTGATCCCAAGACATTAAAATTTTTATATTGTTTCTCCCAAATTCTGAATGGAAGGGGAAACCCGGGGCCCCGCCGGCCCCAATGCTCCTTCCACTCCTTCTTTGATAGTTGTGCCCCCAAAAACCCCTCCCCATTTGGACAAAATAGGAATTTTTGAAATTAAATCTCTTTTGGGGAAAGGTTTGGGGACCCCAATAAATTGCCCGAAATCAGTCCCCTGGTAGAGACTCCCCCCCAAAAACCTTTAAAAGAGGGGAAGGCTAAGACCCAAATTCTTTGCCCAAAAATTGACCATAAAATTTTTTAATTTGCAAATAAAGGAAAAGGGAGGGGGGAACGGAAAATTGAAGCTAAAACCGGGGAGCCCCGAAAAAAGCTCTAAATTTCCCCCGGTGCTCCATTCACTAGTCCCCCAAAAGGGGAAACCCAATTGGGCCTCAAACCACGGCATCCCCCGGGTAGACCCCATCTAAACCCCCTCGGACAGAGGATAGATAAAAAGGGGAACTTCATGGGGGAAGCCCCTGACACAACGAAAATCTCTTAAAACTTTTCCTGCCAATTAAAACGGGTCAAAGCCCTTGGGAAGGAAGCAGGGCAAAAAGCCCCAATTTAAACCGGCCATGGTGGGCCCATAACAAAATTTTTGGGATGAAAAGGGAAACCCAAACCCAAATTTTTCTCCAGTTTCCACCCATCAAGCGTAGGCAAAAGAGCTCCCCAAATGGAATGCCCTCTCAGCTTGCCCCCAAAAATATTTGGTAAATACCCGGGGGACCGATAACCCCCCCTGCCCCCTTTCCTGCCAACAGTTTTCTTTTGGGAAAAGGCGGTCCCCTTCCTGGGGGCCCCATATGAAAAGGAAAAAAAAAGGCCCCCTGCAAAAAACCAAAGGGGACCCCCCCCGGGGGAACCCCGGTATGGGAAAAGGGTTTTCGAAAAAAACATAACTTGGGTAAAAGCCGACATTTTGATAGCATTTTAAATAGGGCCCAAAAAAGGGGAAAACCCGACAACTTCCCCCCCAAAGCGATCCAAAAATTTTTTTAAATTCCCCCCGTTTAGGATTGGGAAAAATTATGTCTATAAAGCAAAAAAACCCCCGGGGTTAAATTAATCCCGTGAAAACTTCAATGTTTCCCCTTCCAACATACCGATAATGCCCTTTAAGCTGGCCCCACTACTGCCCTTCGGGGTGGGGCCCACAGGCAAGGCCCGGGTGTTTTGGGGTATTTTAATTTGTCCCCCCGGGGCGAAGAACGCCAAATCAAATCCCAGGATGAAAAATGCAGTTTTAGGCAACGAAAATCACGGGGTTTTCCCAAGGGGGCAACAAAACATAAATCCGATAATCCGCGGATTTTGAACTCCCTCCCCTTCCCCCGGAACTCCTTTTATGTTTTGGGACACAGTCTTACGCCCCCGCTAGGGGGTTTGCAATCCAAAAAGGAAAAATTTTAAAGGCCAGCGGGGAACATTTTGGCCCACCCCTTTGTCTAAAACCTTTGAAAATTTTAAGTTTTTTGGGGGGACCTAGAAATGGGGTACCCCGGATAGTGGCAAAAAGGGCAACGAGTAAAGTCCCCAAATTTTGCATGACAAAGGGGCCTTTGACCCCCCAAAGGGCCCCGGAGGGTGCAGAACAAAAAAATAAACCATTTGAGGGGGGTAAAAGGCCTTCTCGGCCAAAAGCAAAACCCCTTCCCCCCGCATTGGGCATGCAAAACCCCTTTGCGGGAAGTGACTTTCCCGAAAAATGGCCGAAATGCATACGCCCTGGCACCCGCGCGGCTTTTGCGGCGGAGCCGCGGGGAAATTCCGCGGCAGGGGAACCCAGCTGAAAAAATTACCGCGGCTTCATCCCCAAACTAACCCCCGGACCCGGATTTAGCCCGGGCCCGCGGTGAAAAACGCATCTTTAAACCTTTGGAGCCCTGTAAAGGCCGGATAATGGGGGCCCCCCAAGGCAGGGGGAGTGACCTCCCTCTGCCTACATGGGCAAAAGGAAACGCCACAAATGCCCCGCCCCCCTCCAAACCAGACCCCCCGGGGATGCGGGCCCAAAAGCATCCCGGGTATCGGGGAAAACGGTCACCTTTCCCCGCCCCAAAAAAAGGCATTGGGGCCCTGGTGCCACTATTTGGGGCCCAAATCCGACCTAGGGGCAACTAACGCTGTTGCAAAGCTCCTATTAAAACAGAAATCTAATATTTTTTTTATTTTTCCCCAGTTTGGGGTTTGGGCGAACAAATCCTCACGGGGGAAAAAAAAAAAAAACTGAAAAAGTAAAAAAAAAAAAAAAAACCAAACAAAAAAAAAAAATTAAAACACAAAACACTCCCCTTTTCCCCCTTCCCAAACCCAACGCCCAAAAAAGAATCAAAAATAAATAAAGTACCCCAATTTGGAAAATCGCCCCTGGAAACCAAAATCCCACCCAATAAATTTTTCCCTTTTTAATTTAACCCGAAAGGTAAAACCCGTTTAAAAAACAAAAACAAAAAAACAGCACAAAATTTTGCGATTTTTTGGGCATCCTGCAGAAACATTAAATGGAAAAAAAAAGGCGATCAAAAACCCCCATAAAAAACGCCAAAGTTTACCAATTAAAAACGTCATTTCACCCCGCAAAAAAAAATTTTTCTTACCCCTTCCTGTATAGGGAAAAAAAAAAATTTTTTAGGCTCTCGAAGACAGCGATGCATAAATATTTTTTAAAACCACAATAAAAACACTTTTTTTTTTTTTAAAAGGGGTTTCCCCAAATTAAAAAAAAAACTATATAAATAGGGGTATCGCCGTTCGTATCGACCCTGAGAGTAAAGCTAACTGGCAAAGGGCTGCACGGGATTGCGGGAAAAAAAATTTAAAAAATAAAAAACATATAAGGAATTGCGGGAAATTTTCTTCCCCCCTTTTTCCCTTTCCCCAAAAAACGGTTTTAAAAAACCGACAAAAAGTCTGGCCCCCCCCAAAAATGATCCCCAAATAAAAACTAAACCTTCATCCCGCAAAAAACAACCCCCTAAAAACACTCCCGTACACAGAAAAATAAAAAAGTTTTTGGCCCCTCAGATTTAGGGCATGAAAAAAGGGTGTTTTTCCATTTTGAATAAAAATGTTTTTTTTGGTGAAAAACAAAAAACCCAAAAAAAAAAAATAAAAAATTGGGTATCGCTTTTAATCGAAACGACCTGCGATAATACAACCCAGGGCAGCTATCCCTGCATGGGGGGCCCCGCGTTAAAAAAAAAAATTTAAAAAAACACTACCCGGGGAAGGCGTATTTTGTTCAAAAGCCTCAAAAAAAACCTTAAAAAAAAAGTTATCAAAGCGGCAAAAATCCCCCCATAAGGGGTACAAAATAAAAACGTAAAACTCATCCCACAACAAAAAAACCCCAAAATCATTTCCGAAACAAAAACTGAAAACGTTATGGCATCAAAAAACAGGACAACAAAAAAAACGCAATTTTTAAAGCCCCTTTTTTCAAATTGTGTAAAAGTAATAAAACATAAAAAAAACTTTAATAAAATCTATATCTTTGGGAAAATTAAAACCGACCCCCATAGTAAAGATATCCTATCATTTAAAACTGCACGGCGGGGAAAGTTTTTTAAAAATTTTAAAAACCCAAAAAAACAATGGCGGGCTGGTTTTCCCCCCTCATTTTCATAGCCCCAAAGCAAAAAAAAAAAAAATTTGGAACACCTGTGCACCCAAAATGCAAAAATTTCACCCCAGATGAGATTTTTATAGGCGTGCGAAAACCAAAATGGGGTTACTTTGGGAAGGTTTTCCCCCTGTTCTGGTTTTTTTTGGGGCTTTTTTAAAGCACATGGCCCCCCCCAAAAAAACCTTGGGGTTCCCCAAAACCAAGGGAAAAACTCCTCCCCCCTTTTAAGGGGCCCCGCCATGCCCCAAACAGGGAGTTTAAAAAACCCACATGTAGGGTAATTGCCGAACTTTTGGGAAAAAATTCCTTAACAAAGGTTTTTTGGGGTGTTTTTTTTACCAGGATGCCTTGTAAAAATTATAAAAATTTTTAGCTAAAATTGCAGATTATTGGGAAAAAAGTTTTTTAAAAAATTTACAGCCAAAAGCTAAAAATTTTTTTTTTACAACCCTTGGGGGTAAAATTTTCCTTAACCCAACTAAAAAACCCCGGGATATATTCCTTTAAAGGGGTGTATTTCCAAATTTTGGTGTTTTAAATTTTTGGGGTTTAATTAATTTTTAGCCCCCTTTGGGTTTTAAGGGAAAAAAAGAAATGGGCCCCCTAAAATAAAATCGAAAAGGGAAAATTTAGACCCCCAAAAGTCCAGTATGCTTTCCCCCCTATTCTGGGCTTTGTGGGTTTAAAACCAAAAAAATCCTTTGGGGACATATGGGATATCTCCTGAAAACGGCAGAAAAACTGGGGAACAAAATTAAATTTTTCCTTTCCCTTATCACCTTTTTCCGTATTCTTGTAAAATTCCCTAAAAAATTTAAAAACTGCAAAAAAAGTAAAAAAATTTTTAAAATTCACTTTCCACTTTTTCTTTAATTCCCCGTGAAACACCTAAAAGGGTTAATAAACTGAGGGTTAATAAACTTCCTAAATGCAGTTTTGAAAACTTTAAAGGGGTTTTAGGTTTTTTTAGGGTGAGGGCCAAATTTTTGGGGGTAACTAACATTTCAGGTTTAATCAAAGTTCCCCGTTAAAAACTGTACTGGGCCCAAAAAAATTGGGCTTGCAAATTTTTGTTGAAAATTTTTTAAAAAATTTCACTAAATTTTTTAATGTCCCTAAAAAAAAAAAAAAAAAGACATTTTAAAAAAAATTTCCCAAACTACGCAGACCTATGGGAAATGCAAATTAAAAACTATTTTGAGTGGAATAAAATATCTGTCTTAAATGCAGAAAATTTTGAAGTTTTTAAAATTGGGGAAATTTTTTTTAAATTTAACAAAAAAACGATTTTTTTATATTTTTCACAAATAAACAAGCCTTTTTTTGGCCCAAAATTTCTTAAATATCCTAAAAGTAAAAATGGGGTCACGAGAAAACAATCTCTTTAAACACAAAGGGGTAAAAATTTTAAAAAGGGCAAAAAGTTATTCTCACATAAAATTACACGGTTTACAAAATTTCAAAAAAGGGGCTTTCCAGAGAGGCCAAAACGCCCGGCAGTAAGGGGTTTAAAGGGGTTTTCCGCTACAATTTTGGTTTTTAAAAAAAAAGGAATTTAAAAAAAAAAGCAGCTTTGCAATAAAATTTTTTTTTTCAAATTCCAAATGATTTTGAGTTACCCCGTTTTAATTTTAGTAATCCCGCCCTTTTCAAATCTCTATACAGGGCCCACCTGTTGAATTTAACTTTACTGGCTGCAGGTCCCCGTATTTACTCATCCCGCCCTTTAAATACAGGTAGGGGCAAAACCCCTCCCGCACAAATCTTCTAAGTTGGAGGGAGGGGGAAGGCTCTGGCTTCTGTGTCTGGCTGAGGTTAACCCGTGAAATGCCTGCTTCCTCCGTTTCCTTACAAATTTGAAAGGGCAGGGGTGAGGCTGACAGCAGTGAATATGTTCAATAATATAAAATGTCCCCTGGGACTGTACTAACCTAAACTAACAGATCAGGGGCATGTAATGCTTCATGCTCGCTTTACTATGACACATCCTGATATAGTAACACTTCACCTCCCCCTGTGCTGTTCGACGGGGTCCGTTTTTGCTGGAGATGTGCAGTTTTTGTAGCGAGCGGGGGGTATAAAAAACCTTGCACCCCCCCTGCCATTAGCATACACACTCCACAGACCTCGGGCTCCCACACTCATAGATCACCCTCTCTCTATTTTCCCGTGGAGCTAATAAACAGCGATCCAGGGGCCTGCAACAACCTAGGCAGGCAACACCAGGGGTTAACTCTGCAAGCAAACCCCCTCGCCCTCCGCCCCCCCGCTTAAGAAGTTTAAAAGGGGGAAGCTGTCTGTGTGTAGGGGAGGGGGGAAAAAGGGGGGAAAAAAGGGAACAAGAAGCACCCCCTCAATTCAACTGCCCGCACGAGAAGGCTGAAAGCGTAATAACAACCCCTTTTTTAAAAAACATAGCTTTTTTCCTGCGGGTTTACAACATCAATGAGATCAAGGGCCCCCTGGTGTTTTTCCCCCCCTTGGCGACCGGGAGAACCCCCCCGATCCCTTTTGTATTAAATGTGGTAAATGGGGACAAGTCTATTTTCGCCATAATTTTTGGGGAAGATTTTTTATGTCTGCGTTCAACAACCTATGGGGCCCCCAAGCTGCCCCCATTCTAAAGGGACTCCCCCCCGATTTGGGTATAAGCGTTACATAGGAGTGCAACATCGTATCTGGAATGGGAGACCCTTGGAGAAAGGAGTTGTAAAGCACCAATAGGCCCGGGATCAGCTGGGGTTGAAATATCGGGTAATACAGATAGGTAAGCCCATCAGGTCCTGGCGCCTTTCTAGATGGAAGATTCCCGATGACCTCCCTGAGTTTCTCCTCCCCGATGGGGACATTAAGGGATTCCAAGGCCTCGGGAGAGAGAACTGGTAAGTTACATGAATCTAGAAAATCTGATCTCAGTTTATCTCGGTCGACATTCCCTCCTGGCAGATCGTCCGGGATATTGTATAGCTTTGCAAAAAAGGAGTGGAAGACATCTGCAATGGCTTTTGGATCATAGACCGGGGTCCCCCTGCTATCATTAAGAGCATGAGGAGTACGGCGTTCCGTTTCATCCCTTAGCATCCTGGCCAGAAGGGTATGCGATTTATTTGCTTTATCATAATATTTATGTTTAGTGAAGACAAGTAGTCTCTCCGCCGCCAGCCTTGCTAAACTCCGTAGTTTAGCCCTTAGACACATTATCTTTCATAATGTGGGTTTTGTAGGGCATGAGGCCAAACTCGCCTCCAGTTGTTGAAGCTCAGAGGAATATTCATTCCACTTCTGCATTCTCTCTCTTTTTAGCCTAGATCCCAGAGCAATACACTCCCCTCTAAATACTGCCTTGTGAGCCTCCCAGAGAACAGCCGGCGATGACACCGATCCCGTATTAACCTCAAAATAGTCAGAAATGTGTCTCCTCAATTCCTCCCTATGTGTAGAGTGCTTGAGGAGAGACTCGTTCAACCTCCAGTGACAGACCCTAGCAGATGAGCCAGAAGATTTAAAAGTCAGGCTAACCGGAGCATGGTCAGACCAGGTTATAGCCCTTATTTCTGCAGAGTCCATCATCCGGAGAGTCAAAATGTTACCAAAAATGTAGTCGATTCGGGAATGAGATCGGTGTGGAGCGGAAAAGAAGGGAAAGGTCTTTTCCGTTGGGTGAGCGATCCTCCACAAATCAAACAACCTAAATCTACGGACCAGTTGCCTAAAGCCTCTGGAGATATTTCGCTGGGATGAGGTGTGTGCCAGGGGTCCCAGTGAGAGTCTATCATAGGTATCCGAGAAGGTTAGATTGAAGTCTCCATCCATTATGATTGCTGACGGTGGAAATTGGGACAACCTATTCAGGAGTCGTTTCAAGAAGCGCAGCTGTCCCATATTGGGAGCGTAGACATTGCATAACAAAACAGGGGAGCCCCCCATCTGCCCCTCAAGTATCAGAAACCTCCCGTCTGGATCCACTATGGAGCTCACTACCGTGATTGGGCAGGCGCTTGTGAGGCTGTACAGTTTTAACAGCTGAATAACCTTTATTTTCCATTTTTCACTTGTAAAAAGTCAATGACCACACTGCAAAACTGCAGCAAATCTTGTGCATTTTTTTTCTGTATGTGGTATTGATGCTGTTTTTACTGCAACAGAACCACACTGTGCGAATACACCCCTGGGGGGTCTGTGATACACGACAACCATTTTATTAATGATCCAAAAGATTTTTAGCCCTGCCCCAAGAGTGTCCACATCTCTACTGGAGACGTCTACACCCCACCATAAAATACCCCAATTCTCATGGGAACACCCATCTTTAGGTGGGGCTTTTATAAGCTCCACTCCTTTTGTGATCATATTCCTGGAGAGATGGCAAGTAAGGGGTTTATATGTTCATGAGTCAGATTAAATCTGACATTTATTTCTACAGTAGAAATTTGAGGCTGACCATTGGATTTCAGCTGCAAATGTGCAGTGTGAACTGCTAGAGATCTACATGAGGATTAGCCCCAATGTCATTGAATTAAGCTAATGCCTGGCTTTTCAGTGTAGTATCAGTAAAAAATAGGAACATGCCACTTACTTCTAAGGCAGATTTTTATTTGTAGTGGCAAACATGTAGGGTTCACACAGCGTTTTATCGATACCTTAAACGTATATGTTTGGATGGTATAAAAAGTATCCAAATGCATAGCTTGACGTATTCACTGAGTACAGTACAAACGTATAGTCAAAAGTATAGTCAAAGCTCCGACTTCCTCATACATGGCGCATGTTTAAGTGATAACTACTGTAGTAAAATGGTAACATCAGACTTTTCTGCTTATGATACAATAACCAAAATACATTTACTGGATACAACTTTAGAACACAAGAAACCTTAATAAATTGTAAATATGCAAAATGCTGCAGTAAGTTTAAAAAAACAGTTTCACAAAAGTGTATTGAATAAAATTTGTTGAGTGAGACTATGCATTTGTTCTGAGAAATAGTATTGCTTCCATCAGATCCTCCTTCATAGATGACCTCAAATCTGATCTAATTATTTCCAGGCTAGAGAAAGGCCTCTCTATACTAACTTGGATTGGTGGAATATCGGTGATCACATGGGCAACATCTCTAACAACTTCAGGGTATAAAGGAATTGCCTCATGCACAGTCAGTTTTGATGAACGGTTGAACTCTTCTACTTCTTTCAGTGCAAGCGATACATTTTGCTGAAATCTGGTCAATCTTTTCCCCTGCAACAACGCTCTGCCTGTTCCATGTCATCCAAATACTTTTCAAAATGAAACTCCTCATCTGATGAGGTTGAAGATAGGGGAGCAATAGCGCTGGCCAGACCCAATTCTTGGCACTGCATTGAACTAAATGCACCAATTTAGTATATGTTTTTGGAGTCGGTCCATTTTATAACAATTCCGACTCCACCATAATGGACACTGACTCTGATTTCACGACTCCACAGCCCTTCCAAGTGTAACACTGAAAAAACACTGTGTGAACAGTGCCAAACTCGATCAACATGCATCGAATGTGAGTGTTCTCTGGATCTGTTGTGAAATACATACCAAATCTTTAATGTCCCAGTAAGGTAATTTATATACCTCACATCTATTCATATTCTGTAATACCAATGCAGATAATGTAATGCTGTCACAGTCATAAAAACCTTTTTAATTAAAAGTAAAAACCAACCACTGTTTAATGTTATCAAAACCAATGAAAACCGTTAAAGCTTTGAAAACTACAATGGTTCTATCACTGGGCATCCCAATAATTTAGATCCTTACAGCTGTATTAAAATCTATAATCATATATTTTTAATAACTCCTTAACAATCATCTTAAGCTCATTTATTGTAGCTTTTCTTCCTGACATTATATGGCTGTAAAACTACTGTGTATTCTAAATATAGAATAATTTGGATTCTACAAAAAGCAGAAAAGACATAAATATCTACTTTAGTTGTCTTGGTTTAGTAGTATAAGTCACGCTGTCTCAATTAGTAGAAGGTCTTATCTATATATCCTTGATCTTAAGCCATCATATGTTACATTTTATATATGCTTTGTGGCTAACATCATATAGACTTTTTAGACTTTCTGCTTTTTAACATTGTATTTTATCTAAATCTGTTTACCCAGAGTAGTAAAACTGCCATCTTTGTACACCTTTTAGTATTGTTTATATAATACAAATGGGTGTACACATGATTATTCAAGCACCCTCAGGGGACTAAAAGTGGGGAAAAAAAAGTTTAAAAGGTGTAAGAAAAAATAAAAAAATATTTAAAGTGCAAATCACTCCCCTTTTGCCATTTTACAAATAAAAATAAATATTAAAAAATTACACATAATTGGTATTGCCGCATCCGAAAAAGTTCAATCTATTAAATATAACACAATTTATCCTACAGTATATGCTCAACACCGTAGAGGAACAAAAATTCCAAATGCCAAAATTGTGGGGTTTTTTGGTCATTTAAGGTCCCATAAAAATCGGAATAAAAGTGATCACAAACGTCGCCTCTATACCAAAACGGTACCAAAATAAAGTACACTCAAGCCCTCAAAAATTGCACCCTCACTCAGGTTTATGGGTGGAAGTGCAACAAAGTTATTGGTCGCAGAAAATGCTACTGCAGTGCAAATGTACACTTCTTTTTTACGGTACTTTAGCATAACCGTACATATTTGATATTGCCGGAAGGGTATCTACCTGCAGAATACAGATAACACATAATTTATACTGGGGAGTAGATGGCAGAAAAAAAAAACCAAAACAAAAAAAGTACTTTTTTCACATTTTAACTCACTTAAATTTTTTTTGCTGTTTCCCAGTATATTCTATGATATGGTTAAGGACACCATTAGACTGTGCATCTTGGCCCACAAAATAAAAGCCCTCATATGTGTATGTAGATGGAAAAATAAAAACGTTATGGTTCTTGGAAGGCGGGGAGGAAAAAACAAAAAAGCTTCGTCCTTAAAGGGTTAGTATTTTGATTAAATGAATAATAAATTAAACACTACACTCCCCCTAATCTTTACGGGGAAAGAAAATTATACTCCTACCTACATCAGGGTAGCCGCATTGCCACTAACCTATCCCTTAAGGGGACCCTATAATCTCCCTAATAAAATGGGGCAAAATAGGGCAATGCCTCAAGGGAAAAATATCTTTTGTAGAAAATTATCAAACTTAAAGTTGTTGTCTCATTTCAGCATTTGGCAGCCGTTTATGCTGGTTGCTAAGCAGAGCTTGTGAAATGAAAGGGCGTGTTTCTCCTCCCAGCAGGGCGTAACCTTCTCTCGTCTGCATACACGCCCCACCCCCAAAGTGTGCACAGTGAGGATTTCATTCTGTTGTGATGCTGGAGGAAAAGGCAGAGGTTCTCATTCCTTTCGCGAAGTGAAAAGCGTAAGTGTAATCTTGATATTTTATATCTAATTTCCTCGCTCTCCTCTACAATCAGTGTTTCTCAACCTCCAGTCCTCAAGATCCCACCAACAGTCATATTTTCAGGAGTCTCGCCACATGAATGCACTGGACAATAAGTTACTCTCACCTGTGTCAGTATCTCCTAGTCCCAGAATGCAAACTGACGCAATTGTGAGAGAGAAGACAATCAAAATGAACAGAGACCTTTCTCGTCACCTAATCTAGGTCAGAACACAGCATCCCCCCCACCACGGATCAAGCTCAATTTACAAGTATAATCCACAACAGCTTCTCTTCCCCAATGCCTCTGTAGAAGTCGCCACACCAGCATTGGTCAACTCCATGAAAGGGATCCTCATGTAACCTAATTAGCACTGGACAAATGCTGTCCCAAGCACGCAAGCTTCAAAGCCTTTTCACACTTCCAACCCAGTCGGGTACGATCTCCAGATATTCATATCGATTTATAGGCGACCAGCTCACACAGGTCCATAGGTCGAGTGTCATACATCCATCGAAAATATGGAACTCTCCCGCACGCACATTCCCCATTTCCAGGTCTTTCAAGCGCGCAGGGGGAATGAATATCCACAACGCCCTGAGGGCTGTCCATAAGATAGGCGTGCCATATCGAGGCGTTGGGTAGATCCACCAGAGCCGGTTCTGGATGATGCTACCGCTCGGTTCTGTGCCAAGGGCCCTGGCGAGTTAAAGTCCATTTTGGGTTTTGTATATCATGAAACTGCCTAAACTGATTGGAGGTAGTTCACTATGGCTCCCTTGGGTGTGTAGGGGCGGCCATGAGGGCTGCCCCCTCACAGATATAAGCCTGAGCCAGGGGTGGCTATCTCTTCTCCTGTTGAGTACCAGGAGGGGGCCACTTAAGAACCAGTTTTCCATGACATCCGCACGCAGCATAGGCCTAGGCTTCACATAACATGCCGCCCCGTATTGCGGCCGGGAAGCCCCAAGCAAATTACAAGGATAAATTGACTTATTTTAACTGCGTTTTTGTCTGTAATCCATAATTAATTTGCACCTCTCTCTGACCTGTATATTACATTATCCATCTTGTACATATTACCTGTCTAGTGTGCCTTCAAGGCTAATTAAATCTATAAACTTTATCGAGTTAGTCTGTCTTGAATCAACGGCCTCAGCACAAAGAACGCCTAATTCTCGTCCTATAGTATAATAGCTACCCAAGGTTGGTTCCTGACCCCTGCTATAAAAGTCGTAACTGACCGGCTCTTATAACTAAACCGAGCGCGACTGAGTGGCAGCATGTTTGTTATTCCCGTGCCAGTGACTCGGCGGCAAGGGTTAACAGTGGCAACAGTATCGGGGGCTGCACTTGACTCCCCCTATGATGGGGCAGCACAACGTCAGATACAACCCCAAGATCAGCCGTCGTACCCTCGAAAGCAGGCCGCGGACTAGGCTGTTTTCGTCACATTTGTTGGCAGAGCGGTGGGATCAAGACAATAGGTGTTTGCTGCAGCTGTGGCATGCTGTACTTCCCAAATACTAAGGACTACCAGCAGTGGTTTTTGCTGCGGGTCTTAAGTTAACTCTCAGAGCCACTAAGACCAGTCAGAGTGCAAATACAAGGATTTTTGGGGTGCCTTATCAGGTTCAGTTTGTTTGTTTTGTGTGTCAAGTAACCCAGTGCGATTTGCGTTTCAAGGAATGGCTGGTCGTGGCAAGGGCAGAGCTGTAGGCCGGAGGAACAGTCGGTGAAGTATACCAGGAGGAGCTCTGCCCAGGCCAGGCTGTGACTATGCACAAGTGCAGGGGAGTCCGGCACCGGGCTCCTCAAGGAGCCAGTCACAGGTGGTCGATGGCAGAGTGGGTCAGCTCACTTTCGGCTTATTCTCCTGCAAAGCTGCCACTGGCTAAGCTTGAGGCTGGAGACCATCCCCGCCTAAATGGCCCTCCTAGCAGCTGCAGAACGTCGCGACAGGCCGCTATAGAGGCGGAAGCTTGCCATCAACGTTGTGAGCCTGGCTAGAGGCCAGCAAGCTGGCAGAACGTCCCGACGGCTAAAGGCGGCCCGCTGCAGAACGTCGGAGCGGGCGCGAGAAGTCAGCGAGGACCGAGACCACACAATTAACAGGTGCTTACAGCTGAAAAAGGGCAAGTCCACCCACACCCCGGCCACTGAAAGACCACCTCAGACCCAGGGTTCCCAAAGTTGAGGCGGAGGAGGCTTTCCCATGCGAGTAGCGGACTAAAGGTCGGAGACCTGACACCTTCCCTGCTGGCATTGAAAAAATTTGCCGCCAGCACCAGTGCCTTGAGGACCAGTGGGTTCAGTTTTCTGACTCTCTCGATCTCAGAGGTAGAGAGCTCATCGCGAGATCTCGGGACCTGCCCAGCGAGTCCTACCCTGACCTACGAGGAATCAAGCAGGGCACTGAGCTGGCAGTACAATCACACATGCCATGAGAAATTGTGTACAGGGAAATGAACGCTCCGGAGTTTGCAGCAGGTCCATACAGACACTGGGCCGACGCACAGTGCGGGCCCCTCCAGAGAGCAGTTCGAGACCGAGTGGGACCTCGGGGCTAAAGATCACGCACCGTCCGAGCAAGCTGGGAAGGAGCTATCATCGCCACGGAGAGCAGTTTTTGTGGAACTGCCCAGAGGTCCTACCAGCAGCAAACCTGCGTGACCATAAACCTGTGGGGGGCCACCGCCACAGCAAACCTTCGCGGATGAGTATCCAACAATCGGGCACCGGAGCCAGGAAAGCCACACTCAGCTGGAAGAGGGGGGTAAGAATGCCCGCAAGGGCCAAGGTTGTCCCATACCCCAAAAACCAGGGGGCCCCCAGCCCATGCTTCCACAACTGTGGGGAACCCCGACTGTCACCTTTGGCCACACAGCCGGGACATTTCAAGCCGCATGTCCCCACGCGCCAGAAGGGCCCGTCCCAGTCCCATATTTCCAAGGCCCCCAATGTTTTGTGTGTGGGGTTGGGGGTGGGAAGGCCCGCTTGATAACTACCAGTACCATCCCCACCGTAGGCCGGTCTGTTGCCATGGGACTCTTGGACAAGACAACCTGCGCGGAGATGACTGGTGGTGCGGCCTGGAAGCTGTGTCCCCAAAGGACATGATACCCGGAAAGAACTTGTGCTTGTCATCCCGGAATTGGAGGCGTTGTGCCGGCGCTGCCAAGTTGCCATGTGTATTTGGACTGGAGGTGCCGGGCATGGGAAGCATGGGAGGTGGAGTGTCGCCGAATCTTCCGGCTAGTATTTTGTTAGGGACAGACTTGGGGCGCTGGTAGCCCCGTTTGAGGCCCTTGAAGGCCCCATAAAAAGTCTGTCTCCCCCCAATGTGATATGTCCCCAACCAACCAAAATTAATGTTGCAACCAATGTTATTAATATGCATACTGAGGGGAGTATGGGGTTGGGTGACTGTGTTCCCTGCTCACATCCTGTGGAGAGGAGAATAATGGTCAGCAGTTGAATATGTGCAGCAGGGTTGTCCAGAAGCCTCTAGGATTTATGTTGTCCTCTGGGTGGCATCAGAGGGGCAAACAGGGGGGCAGACCGCTGTGGTGCGGGAGTCAATGCAGGTCGAGGCATGGCTCCCAGGAAAGGACCCAGAGCAGGGTCTCCCCGACACACAGGATGTCGTAGGGCAAGGTTAGGCAAGCAGACTGGCGACTTATATAGACGCCGAGGGGGAGGGAGCCCCACCAGCGGTTGCGACGGTGTGGCCGCTTGTCACGCGCAGTGGGGAGGGCCCGGAGCCAGAGAGGCCCCGTCAGGGGCCCTACGGTAATCTTCCTCCCCCCGGACCAGGTCGTGGCTAGGGAAGTATGGTCCAGGAGATTAAGGTCCCATGGAACCGACAGATGACGTGGTCTATGTCTGCATCCATTCTGGCCTACAGCCCTCTAGATCGAGTTTTCAGGGGGCAGCGTTAGCGGCTGACTGACAGCCTGTGAAAGCTCTCAAGGAGTCAGGCGCTACATGCCACCCTTGGACTCAGACACCGCGTGGGTGGTCCTGGGACCAAGACGTCTTGTATCACGTGGACGGTCCGACCGGTTCACTGGAGGCGTGGCCCCAGGACCGACGGTTGGTGTAACCTCTAAACCGTTCAGGCGAGTTGTTGCGCGCTGCGCACGAGATTCCGATGGCCGGGACACTAGTATCACCAAGATCCCAAGGAAAGGCTGGCCCAGCATTTCACTGGCAATAGATGGGGACTTGATGTGGCTGCATACTGTTACTGCCGTTCGTGTGACACCTGTTCAAGAGGGTGGGGAAGGCGGAAGCGTACGCAGAGGCCCCAAAGCCCCACTGGTTACACCTTCTTGCCTAATCATAGACGTAGCTTTCAGAGGGTGGCTGTTGGATTTAATTGTGACCGCTGTCCATTCCCAGCAGCCTCCGGAAACGCTTCATACTGACGGTAGTAGACCTACCCACTCGGTACCCGGAAAGACGGTAGCCATGTCGTCCATTCGGGCCGACTAGGTGGCCACCGCCTACTGGAAATTTCTCTCGAGGTGGGCTTTTTCTCCTCAGGAAATGCTCACTTACAGGGGGACCCAAGTTCAATGTCGCAGTTAATGGAGTTCCTTTGTGTAAGCTGAATACAGGTCACACAACCAGGTGGCCAGCCCGTACCACCCACAGACTATGTGCCTGTGATGAACGGTTTCAATGGCACCCTTGAAGCGTATGCTTAAAATGTAGGTCGACCCCAATCCACGGGCGCGACTGGGGAGCGTACCCTCTCCCACACCTACTATTCGCTTAATGCCGGCGAATCCCCACAGGCCTCCACGGTTTCGCTCCCTTCACGAGCTCCTGTATGGGCGACGTGTACGCGAGGCCCCTGGCTCATGTGAAGGAGGCCTGGGAAGGAGACTTAGCAATCGGGCCGGAGGTGTTGGTCATTGAGTATTTTTGTGCGCTTCCCTCCGTGACAAAATGCAGGCCTTGACGCAGCAAGTGCACAGAATGTGTCTAACAGAGCCCAGTAGCCAGACCAGAAAGCATGGTCGACCAAAATCGCATTGTGAGAGGACCTACCCAAGGTGGGTCAGAAATCTGTGGGCCTGGTCCCAGTACCAACAGGAGACAGAGCTCAGGCAAGCCTGGAAAGGCCCCCATAAGTCGTGCACAAAGCAACTCCAACGCAGTCACCGTACCTGAAGTCACCCGACCTACGACCCCCCACCCGGTAAGGCAAACGGCGCGCGAAGGCGCCTACCACCGTGAACATGATGAAGGCGCATCATGAGCGGTGAGGAAATAGTGCCCTCCCCGTGTCTGCAAAACCTGGCCCCGAATAGTGAGCACGGAAACCTCTTGACATCATGCCTGCCCCCAGTTCACGCAGGTGGATCCATAGCGGATGCTGGAGACATTGTAGACAGCTCCTGGAGGACCAACGGTCCCCAGCTGTTGGCAAACCTTCTCAACCGGCCTTCTGGCATTGTTCACTTAACGTGTCCTGAAGGAGACGGAGTCAGCCGTCCATTCACTTGGACAACCGGGATCACCCCCCAATCCGGCCGTATCAGCATATCGATCTCCCCCGAAGTGCAGCTGCACATGCGTGAGGAGATTGACCGAGATTGCTGAGAAGCTGGGGTGTCATCCCAGTGCGGCCAACAGTGCCTGCTGCCTCAGCCTGTTAGTCCCCTTGAGTCCCCAAGAAGGATCGTACACTTCCCGTTCCTGCTTGAGGACTACAGGGGGCTCAAACGCTGTCACGGTCACTGCGATGCTGTAACCCAAATCGCCCCCCATGATAACGTCAATCGCGATGTAACCTGCTCGACATTGGCGGGTGCCAAGTACCTGAATCCATCATGATTCTGAGCCGGGGATATTGCAGTTCCCCTGACCCGTGAGGCAAGGGAAACGCTCTGCCTTTATCACCGACACGCACAAACCATTCGGGCTGTACGACATGTCCCACTGTCATGCCGTTTCGGCCATGAAGAACGCCCCCTAGGCCACTTTTCAGCGGAATGTCTAACCACGCTGCTTAAGTGCGACTTGAAGGGTACGCGGCTGTCGCGTACCTGGATGACATACGCCGTCTCTCAGTCCCTACATGTGAGAGATCAGCCTCCAGCACCTGACAGCAGGTGTCTTGACGTAGCCACCCAGGCAGGCTTGTAACCACAACCGGCAAAAGTGCCACTGGTCATGAGTGAGGTCCACTACCTGGCGGTCACCGGGTAGGTGGGGGACCACTAGAAGCCAGAGCCCCCGGAAAAAGTGGATGCCATCGCATCCTGGCCCACCCCCTAGAGACCAAGAATCACTGGTTGATGTCCCTTCTTGCGGCACTACGTCTGTGGCTATACTTACATAGGGACGCGTCGATTTTTCCACACTATAGTAGCCGGGCCAAAGCCCCGACAGACCTCGACCAGGAAGCAGGTTGCCCTCCCAGTCGGATTGGACAATACGACTGCGAGAAACGGCCTTCCAAGCCCTCAAGGCCCGCCTGTCCAGCCTCAGCCACAGTACTACAAACCGCGCAAGACACTTCACTCCGGCAGTTTAATAGTACAAACTAGACGCTAGTGACTTCTGGCCTCGGTGCGCACAGTGCTCAGACCAGGTGGACACAAACGGGACAGGAACAATCCCAGTTTATGTTCCTGACCGGAAGCCTCTGCCAGGGAAGTGGCCATACTTCCACATGGAAAATACGATGCCTGGCTATAGTGTGTGGGCACCTAGCAGCGCAGCTACGCACCATATCTATACGGGCGGCAATTATTAAATCATTGTGGGAACAGACCACAAACCTCTGACTGGTTTACACACTGTCTCCGGACACCAAGTAGGGAGTTGCTTCACGACTGGAGCCATGTCGTTCCAGCAGTACAACTTCGTCATTTCGCCACCGGAAGGGCCGACGAACCGGTCAGACAGTCAACTCCGATGGTGTTTGTCCTGACAGGAAGGAGGGGTCAACTGGGGCGCCTGGTGGAGCCGAGTGGATGTGATGCTGCCCCCTAGCCGCCCTCTCAAACATGCGGGGAGCTAGGTGTGAAGAATCACACATTGACCTTCTAAAATGACCAGACTCCTCACGATATCCCCTCCAAACCTAATCTAGTCAAACACACGCTTCCCCCCCACCTACAAGGACAGCGTCAAGTGTCTTAACATGTTAATCAGCACAGCATACCCTCTTCCCCCAACGCCCTGCATCTGATAGGAAGAGTCGCCACAGCATGGGGACCAACCCATGAAAGGAATTCCTTCCCTAGTAACCTTAATTGTAAGCACTGAACAAATGCTCGGTACCAAGCTCGCAAGCTTCAAAGACTTTGCTCAATCCAACCCATTCGGCGTCTCTCCCGATATTTCAGAACGATTTATAGCGAACAGCTCATATACTTGGTCACATGGCGAGTTCATATCTCAAAATATGGAACTCTCCCGCACGCACATCCACATTTCTAGTTTCCAAGGCGCACGGGGGATTGAGATATCCACAACCGACCCCCGGGAGTCATAGATCAGGCGTGTGCACATATCCAGAGGCGTGTAGGTAGATCCAGCCCAGTTCTGATGACGCGCTAACTACCAATACCCGGCTTCGGTTCTGGTGCACAAGGTCGCTTGCCAGTATATAGTCCATATTTTTTGGTTTGTATACAGAAACTGCCTGACCGAGTGGTGAGGAGTTCATAGCGCCGTCCAGGGGTGTGAAGGGGCGGCCACGCGAGGTGAGTTTGCCCCCTCACAGAAATAAGCGAAGCCAGGGTGGCTCTTCTGTTGATACCAGGAGGTGGCGGGAACCACCTTAAGAACAGTATCCAGGACATCCGCACGTCAGATCAGGCCAAGGCCACCTATGCCACCTTGTGGCCGGCCCTCAAAGCAACAAGGTAACTTGAACTTATTTTAACTGCCTTTTGTCTGTAATCCATAATTGTATTTGCACCTCTCTCTCTGACCTGTATATTATTATCCATCTTGCGCGCAATACGGGGGATATAAGGAGTTTTTTTAAACTTAGTTTCCCCTACTAATGAAGACTTTGTATTTTGCCTTATGGGTCTCAAACTGCCTTAAGGAAAATTGCATTCCTGATCCCAAAGTTGCTATCAGACTAGGTCCAGATATTTTATATGGCTACATACGTATGAATATTGTTTAGTAGTAAGTGGTTATCTAATCCTTTCTTGAAACGCTCAACTGTTAGGGCCAGTTCACACGGCTTATTTTGGGCACGGATTGCAGCTGTATTGCGCGCAGTATGCCTGTCACATATACCTCGGCTGGAAATCCGTCCCAGCCATTACTGGTAATCCACAGTTTCTCATAGAAGAGACTATGGATTCCGCTCGTCCTTCTCGCTCGGCGAATCCGCCGGGCGGGGAGAAAGTGACATTTTCACTAACCCGGCGGGATACGCCCCGTGGATAATGCATGTCTATGGGGCCGGCGGGCAGCGCCCCTGCCCCGCCCCTTACTCAAGCCGTAATTGCGGGCGAAATCTGTCCCGCAATTACGGCTTGAATAAGCCATGTGAACCGGCCCTTATGGTTGTGACCAGCTCATTGGGCAGACTATTCCACAGATTCCCAGTTCTCATGGTAAAGAAGGCTTTTCTCTTCTGGAGATTGAATCCTTTGTTCTCTAGATAAAGGGAATGTCCCTGTCACGGTCCATGCCACGGTACCCGTTGTGGACCACGGGCATGGCTGTGTTCCTGCTTCTGTCCTGTCTCCATTCACGCTGCTGCCGCTACTGTGGGATGCAGCCCTGTCTGTGTTGCATGTTTGTGTCCCCAGCTCCTGTACCTGTTGCTGTGTCCTGCTGCATTCTATTTCTGTCCCGATCCCTGCCGTGTCCCTTGTGTCTATGTACTCACCTGTCCTCGCTCCTGCCCGTGTGCCTGTCTGTGTCTGCACATGTTCCCTAGTGTGCAGTTCATTAATGTCTATCTGAGCTCGTGACCTATGGTTCCTGTTGTTAAGCCTGTCTGTTACTTGCGTACGTTTAGCCCTGCTCTTACCTGCTGCCCTGTCAGACTGATACCTGTGTTCCTGATTCTGCTGCTACCTGCCGTCATGCCCATCAGCTACCTATGTAGGACCCAGCTCCCAGTCTAATGTTTAACCCCGTAGTGTCCTGGCTCCTGTTCCGGTTACTCATGTTCCTGGATATACATTTCTGCTGTATCCTGCCATTGTACCAGTCCGTTATTTGCCTGGGACTCTGTCATTAGTGTGTAACTGGTGTCCTTTGTCCTGCACTTCACCTGTCACAGCGAGTAGCTACATCAGGGGTAGTGACATGGGGGTTCCCTGCAGCTAAGCCTGTCCGGACTTGTGGCAGGCTCCAGTGAAGATCGGGGCCCATTAGGCTCCACTCCCTGGCGCAGGCTCTAAACCTATGCAATCTACGCCTGTGGTGGCCCAGAGGATCCAAAATACCCAGCGTTTGACATGTCAGTACCACTTTGACTTTTCAGGGGGTTTTACATGAAATAGTTTTTCTCCATACTTTTTGTTGGGCCAATTTATACACCTATATAAATTAATCATGTCTCCCTGGAGTCGTCTTTTCTTAAGACTAAATAAGTTTAATTCTTTTAACCTCTCCTCATAACTAAGATGCTCCATTCCCGGTATTAGTTTGACTGCTCAACATTGCATTCTTTCTAGCTCTACTACAGCCTATCAACTGAAGCCCAAAACCGAACAGCATATTCCAAATTAGGCCGTACCAATGCTTTATATAGTGGTAATATTACAATATAGCAGTAATATTACATATAAAAGAATTTCAATATTAAATAGGTCATATCTTTCCATGCACACGTCAACTAAGCGATCACTTCTGGTCAGCCGGTGCATCACATGAACTCACGTCACATGCATACACCATGTGATTGTGTGTCATCCCAGACAGGCCGGCACCATACTGCGCATGTCAAGAGTGCACAGCTGATTCACATGCTGCCAGACACTGGAGAAAACACTGCACCTGCGCAGCAAATACTGCAAAAGCTCTCACGAGTCAGAATAAGGCTGCATTAAGAAAGATACAAATTGCCCCTCACTGTATGTACAATGAGGAAAAAATAAGATGAAAATAAACTGAAAATAAACAATGACTATTATCTAAACAATAGTAACAAAATAATAATGCATCAAAAGATAAAGATACCAAATAGACATGTCATAATAACATTAATCATTCAATAAAAAGGGAAAAAGAGAGGGGGTTTTACGTACATAACCTAAGATCAATACAGGTAAAATAATCACAACTAAACAGGCAACAAATTGGTACAGAGGTAGAAAGGACCCTGCCCGCACTGGTTAACAATCTACAATCTAATGATTTAGATTGTACAAATAAGTGGGTGCAGAAAAGCTATCTACCTTATATTACTAAACACTAACTTGGTAGAAAATCAAAAAACCTATATTAAACATTTTCTTTTTTTTTAGTAATTCACAAATATTATAATTGGTAATAAAAGAGGATGACTCACCAGATTTTATTTGGATGGCGCTTGCTCTCCTTTGGATCCATAATAGTAAAATACATCTCCCTTTGTATTGCTGAATAAAAAAAAAGTAAGATACAAGGTATATTATCCATATTACTCCTAGTGACCATAAATAGATCTAAAGGAAACATGTCACATAGTTTATGCCCCTCTTGCTGAGGACAGCACAAGCTAATGACAGACATGCTGTTTTCAGCGCTGTGTCCCTTAAGCCATGTCTACATGGCAGACTGTAATTAGACTCTAATTAGAATCCGACCACTATTTTACAGCTGGTTTTCGTTTTTTTGTCCCAGTAATTTGGGATCGGGCACCCCTGTCATAAAACAGTACTATCATCCACTGTTTTCCGGTGGATGATAGAATACGTTCCTAGCTTTTTGGTTGGATTTTGGATTTGAAATCTGACCTTACAAAATCCGAGCTGTGTAGACAACAGCTCGGATTTTGTATTGTGGTCTATGGAGACGGTTTACAGTCGGATTCTTGCAGATTCTAAATACTGAATCTGCTTAAAATCCAACTGTAAACTAGTTTTGGGGAAACATAGCCTTATTCTGTAAGATGCAGCAGTTTCAGAGCACTTAATGCTCAAACCTAGCAGTTTGCAGCCTGTTCTGCCACAGAAGAGTCCAGCGTATTCATGAGCAGACATGAGCCCCACCCACAGCTAGCCCCGCCCAGTCACAATTGATTCAATATTTTAGTTTGAATAGGTAGAAACCTGTGAATAAACGGCAGGTAAGCGGAGCTGTGGGTGGGGCCAGCACCCGCCCATGAATATGCTGGACTCTTCTCTGGCAGAACAGGCTGCAAACTGCGTGACAGGTTCCTTCTAAAAAAGAAGACAACAGACAAGGTCAACCAGATACACAAGTAGAATGAAACTCAAGGTCAATTCAAATTGAACTTATTCCTTCATTTCCTGACACTTCAGGAGGGACATGTATAAACAGAATATCAAAGAATTTCATGAAATGCATATTAAAGTGAATTATTCATGTCAATGTATTGGTCCTTCTTAGAACTTGGTTGCAAGTATCGATATAACATATATACTGTAAATAAGATTATGATAGAGCCAGGCAGAACCTTGACAATGGCATTCATTGTTCTTAAAAAACTATGGGGATTGCAATATCCCTTAGAGTGCATCATTCTACTGCTAAGCACACTTTTTAAATCTACAAACACTAGTGTATGGTGTATCCACAGGATGTTAAGTATGTATGAGATAGGAATATCTGATGGAAGGAATAGCATAGCATGCAGATGTTCTTATTGTCCCACACCATGGTGGAATCTGATAAACCCCATTATAAGTTAATGGGGTCTGCCAGGCGCCCATGATGTCTGGTATGTGAATGGATCTGTTCTGTATCATGGCTCCTGTTTAAAAGAGGTGCAAAAAAAATAATGGTGGTCTAAATGTGCAGTGCAAGTCTTTTCCATATGTTGCACCTATTCATATAAGATACCTCTTTAACTGACAGTACTTGAATTACGCATAACAGCCCTTCAGCAGACACCAGGCACCTTAATGAAACATACAGACTCTAGTCCAAACCTCCCAGTCCAGCTCTATATACAGACCCCAGACCAGTCCCCCTTGTATGTAAAGATACCTATATATAAACAGACCCCCCAAAAAATTACATACCACAGATCTGATTCCCTGTAAGTTACAGACCACAGATCAGAAGCCCCTGTTTACATACCCAAACCGCTATAATATTGTAACCGACTTGTATAGGAATAGGAGAACTGATAACGATGATGGAAGTGACAGGACATATAACATTACAAATCCACAGCACTCAATAATGCTTCAAAAAGTGTATTTATCGTGAGAAAGTTGTTTCTATGTGTATATACAATACAGTGTTTGTCAGGAATTGGTACAGTGTATATGGTACAGTATGTTACATTCCATACAAAACAACATGGTACATAGGGTAATGGATAAGGGATCACAATGGTTAGTAGGAAGAAAGATAATATAGAGTAGGGTATGGAAAGTACCAATAGTAGCGGATACATGTACCAGTGTAGGATGAGGTAAGGAGATATGGCTATATATGAATGCAACCGGAGGTCTGTAGGCAAAAGGAATGCTGCAGGACACAGAGGAGATTGGGCCGGCTGCTCTCTCAGGCCATGTTCACACGGCTTATTCGAGCCGTAATTGCGAGCCGGATTGCGCTCGCAATTCCGGCTTGAATAAGGGGCGGGGGCGCTGCCCGTCGGCCCCATAGACTTGCATTATCCACGGCACGTATTGCGCCTGGATAATGTGCAGGTGACTTTCTCCCCACCCGAGCGACGAATCCACTGTTCCTTATGAGAGCTGTGGATTACCATAATTACTGCGAAGGATTGGAGCCATACTGCACCGCAAATCCGGCGCGCAGTACGGCTCCAATCCGCGGCCAAATAAGCCGTGTGAACAGCCCCTAAGGCTATGTTCACACGGCTTATTTGCGAGGTGTAATTACGCCCCGCAATTACGCCGTGTGGACGGGGGCGGGGCGGGAGTGGGGGGGCCGGCACCTCGCCGGCCCATAGACTATCATTACTAGCAGCACGTAAACGCCGCTAGAAAATGAAATGTCATTTATCTCCCCCCGCGGCGTGTTGTCCGAGCAGGGAGAAGAGACTTAATCCATAGTTCTCTATGAGAACTGTGGATTGCCGTAATGACTGGGACGTATTCCAGCCGTAATTCGAGCACTGCGGTGCGTAATTACGGACTGAAATACGTCCCATTTTAAGCCGTGTGAACATAGCCTTAGAAGCAGTGTGGCACTGGGGTTGCAAGTACCCTTTCCACTAGCACCACTCCTTCCTACCGGATGCTGCTCATTCTTTAATATAGTGACAGGACATATACAGGATGGGAGGAGATTAAAGAGGACCTATTACCATTAATGATATATTCCCTGTAAAATATTTATGGAGCCTCTTATTTTATAACTCTGTATTGTTTCTCTTTTATTCCTCATATACATTTTTTAATGAATCTGTCAGCTGGTTGTAACCAATTGGGAATGTGTCCTTGCACAGTCTGACATTGTCCAATCAGTGCTGACACACTATGTGCAGGGACACACCCCTTAGAAAACTGGAATGGTAACACCCATCTGACTGATTCAGTAATTAACACACTCTGCTTTCAAGCTGCTGGCTGACCTGTCCACCTGTCATCCCTGCTATCAGATAAGACAGTGCAGAGAGAGAAGGGGAGAGCAGTAACCTAGAGAAACTGGTGTGCATGCAGAGCTGATAAATTCTAAATTATCTCAATAAAACAAAAAAAAGAAGCAATATATTTGGAAAATCTCTTCAATTAACGGTCCTTGCATATTACAAGTAAATCTTTGTAGTGAGACAACAATTTTAATCCAATGCTTTACAAACACCACCATCATCTGACATATTTCACTTGCAGGCCCTGAGATACAGGCCCTATAAGTCTATGACAGATATCAACAAAATATAAAAGGTTAAACAAGTAATTTTTATGCAGTTTTTATTTTGATGCAACATGCACAGAACAACAGCAAATAAAGGTTTAGTGAAAACTGCAGCAAAAAAAAAAACAAACAAAAAAAAAACAGCATGTGTATACTGTACATAAAAATAGAGACAGACATAGACATAGACATTTATATCAAAAGGTCTGAACAGAAAAAGGTGTGCCTTGGCATTAACGTATTGTGGCATTGTGGTCATGACCACAGGTGGTGACCAAGCTGGAAAGGAGTAGTGGGTTCACTCTGCTGCATGTCTTGTTCATGCCAGCAGCAGCACCTTCACTTGCATGTATGGCACCCTGCCTGCTTCAGGGCACCCAGCGGCATCTTTTACTTCCCTCTACAGAACACCATGTGCAAGGGGAAGAAACTAACCATAGAGACAGTAGAGCTGGAATATGGAAATAATGACAGAACAGGGAGATACTAATTTCTAATGACAGCCAAGGTACACTCATAATCTATGCCATTGTGCCCCCCATAGACATTGTCAGAGTGCCCCTCACAGAGATTGTTGTCCAGAGCGCGTCCTATAGAGACTGTCAGCCAGGGTGCCCCATATAGGGTCAGCTAGGGTGCCCTTTTAGAGACTGTCAACCTAGATAGATTCTAATGACAGCCAAAGTACACTCATAAGCAGTACCATTGTGCCCCACATAGACTTAGTTTGTTAGGCTAAAAAAAGACAGACGTCCGTCCAGTTCAGCCTATTGTGCTATAAAGTTGATCCAGAGGAAGGCAAAAACCTCCATGAGGTAAAAGCCAATTGTTCTCATTTTAGGTTAAAAAAAAAGTTCTTCCCGACTCCAATCTGGCAATCAGAATACATCCCTGGATCAACGTCCCTTCTCCAGAATCCTAGTCACTATAACTTGCTATATTATTGCATTCTAGAAAAGCTTCCAGACTCTTCTTGAACTCTGTTAGTGAATTCACCATGACAAGTTCCTCTGGCAGAGTGTTCCACAGTCTCACTGCTCTTACAGTAAAGATTCCTTTCCATGTTTATGTTGAAACCATAATTTCTCAAGACATAGAGGATGTCCCATTGTTCTGGATCTGGCCCTGGGTATAAATAGATCTTGGGAGAGATCTCTATACTGACCCCTGATCTATTTATACATATTTATTATGTCACCCATCTTTTCTCTAAACTAAATAACCCTAATTTTGCTAATCTTCCTGGGTATTGTAGTCCACCCAGTCCTTTTATTGCTTTCGTTGCCGCCTTTGAACCTGTTCAAGTTCTACAATGTCTAATTGTCCGCCAGAGTGCCCTCTATCGAGTTTGTCAGCCGGAGTGCCTCCTATAAAGATTGTCAGCCGGGGTGCCCCTTACAGAGATTGTCACCTAGTGTGCTCTCTTAAGAGACTGTCAGCTAGGATGATCCCCTAGAGACTGTCAGCCAGAGAACACACACAGTTTGAATATAAGTACTCTATCTGTTCCTAACCTGCTGCAGCCTTCCTCAGCAGAATTCCAACCCTTGCCTTATCTCTGTGTGCAGCCTGACCGCAGCATGACCTCAACACAGAGCTGGTCTCATCCCACCTAGTGAGCTGTATATTAGGGCTGCATTGTTACTGGCCACACAGGTAATAGCAGACAGCAGCCTATTAACCCTAATCTGTCACTTCTGTTGTGCTACCTGCTTGCTTTCACTTAACAACAGGCAGCAAACCAGCAGTGCTAATACACAGTGGGATAGAGCATTGGACCACCCCTGGCAACCAGCTCTGAAACATTGCTGGCTGCAAAGTAAGTCTTTTTTTCCACCCTGCTCACGAATATCAACTGAACGTGCATCATGTACACTAGGGGGTACTGCATGCTGGCAACCAATGCTTTAACCAAACTGTAATTAAAGCCAGTTTCAGTGATTATTCACAGATAAAGTATACACAATGAGCTTCATCATCCTATGTATAGGGTTCACCTGTATTCTAACTTAACATTATTGTGTCTAAATAAGTTTTTTGCCTTACTTGCATAATTTTCAAAACAAAATGTAACTCATGACAAAAAAAATTAAGGCTATGTCTACACTGCAGTGGACAAAAAACGACCTGAAAACGAATTACTAAAAACGTTCATGAAACTGAGTTTTCTGTCCACTGCCTGTCAAAAGCAGCTGAAAAAACGTCCATTATTTGGAGCGTTTTTCGTTTTTTGAATCGTCTTTGCTCTCTTTTTTAATGTATGCACAAATTAAGCCATTGGATCTAAGCAACACCCTACAGGTGGAGTTAACATGTTAAGTAGTCACTTCCTGTAGCCATTGTGAGCACATTGTCCTTTGTGTGCTGCTGCTGCTGCGTGCTACTGCTTTATTAAATTTTGCACCAGATTCTTGCACCAAAATCCACAAAAACCCACATTATCTTTCCATACAGCAAGATTAGTATTAGCGTAAAAATCTGTAAAGAAAAGGATTTTAGCGGCAAAACCCCCAAAAAAACACATTATTGCGCCAAATTTCTGTAAAAAAAAAATTTTTAGTGTCCGAAGCGAGATCAGTTTTTTTACGCCCAAATTTTTAAAGATATTGATTTTAAAGCCCCCAAATCCGTTAAAAAACGGTTTTCTGGCGCCGAAATCCGTAAAAAAATTATTTATTTTCCGTCAAAAGCTAGATCACTTTATTACCCAAAATCTTTAAAGATACGGATTTTCCCAAAAGCCATAAAAAAACGGGTTCTTGCCCAAAACGTAAAAACCCGTATTTTTGGCGTCAGAAGCGAGATAAAGTTATTAGCGCCAAAATCTGTAAAAAAATTACTTTATGCCAAAAACCCAAAAAAATGGATTCTTGCGCAAAATCCGTAAAAAAACCGTATTTTTTGGCATTAGAAGGAGATAACGTTTTTAGCGCCAAAATAGTAAAAAAATTATTTTAGTGTCAAATGTAAAAAAAAAGGATTTTTGCGCCAAAATCCGTAAAAAAAACGTATTTTTGCCGTCAGAGACAAAATAACGTTATAGCGCCAAAATCTGTAAAAAAAATTATTTAGTGCCAAAAAACTTAAAAAACGTATTTTGCGCCAAATCCGTAAAAAAAAATTTATTTTGGCGTCAGAGACAGATAAACGTTATTAAGTTTCCAAAATCTGTAAAACAAAATTATTTTAAGTGCCCAAAAAACAAAAAAAAATGGATTCTGGCGCCAAAATCCGTAAAAACGTATTCTGGCCCAAAATCCAAAAAACTTATTTTCAGCATCAGTAGCAAGAATAACTTTTAGCCGCCAAAATAAAGGGTTTAAAAAAGGATTTTAGCATCAAAATCTGTAAAAAAAAAAAAAAAAAAAAGATTCTTGATGCCAAAATCTGTAAAAAAAAAAAAAAACGTATTTTTAGCGGAAAAAAAATGAATTGCTCAAAAATGGTTAGCGACCAAAGCATGATCATTTTATTACAAAAGGTACAAAAAAGGACTCATCAGACACTTGCATGCAGATTTGATAAAGATATAACCTTTATTAACACCCACTATAGGTGGGACTTGGGTCTCCTGGGAGGGTTTTCATTGAAAAATCGCGGCAAAAAACGCCGCGAAAATGCGCCAAAAAACGCGCCAAAAGACGTCCAGCACTTTACATAGACTCCTGTAGTAAATTTTCTGCCCTGTTCTGGCGTTTTTTAGAGCATGTTGCCCAAAAAAACGACCAGTGAAAAAAACAGCAGAAAAAAGAAGCTCAGTGTAAGACAGCAGGACGTTTTTACAATAAAACCTATGGGAGATGATTACAGTCGTTTTTCCAGCGTTTTTAGACAACGAAAAACGCTGAAAAAACGGCCGTTTTTCTGTGCAGTGTAGACATAGCCTAAATATACTGTATTTTCACACACAGCAGATTTGTTGCAGAAATTTGACACTTTAAAATCTGGTGCATACATCAGAATGTTTTTTGTCTGAAGCAACCACATGAAGTTCTGCATGCCGTTTTCAGAAGAACATGTCCAATCATCTTTTAAGGTTGTTTGATGGGTAACATGTGACTGTAAGCAGTTGTGTAGCCACTGTTGTAGTTAGCATAGTGGCTGCTACAAAGCCAGCTGCCATAGGGGCCCGGCTGGCGCATCATGCCTAAGAACCTCTTGGTCCCTCTGTCCCTAGTGTTCAGAGGCATGTTTGCGTGGTACCTTACCAGGCAGAGTGCCACCAACACACTGGCCTATTTGGCCTAGTCAATATAAGGCTAAATGGTGAGATGACGTCATATTATTGCACCAGGCTCCACTAGGAAAAGCCCAGCCTGCCGTTCGTCGGGGGAATGTGAAGGGGTGAGTTGTTTTTTTTCCCCACTTAATAGGGCCTTACCTATCGACCTACATAGGGCCTATCTACTGCCTACCTACCTACCTAGGGCCAATCTACCTAACAACCTGTAGTCTACCTACCTAACTTGGACCTATTTAGCTGTTGCCTACCTACCTACTTAGGGCCTAACTACTGCCTACCTACCTAACTAGGGCCAATCTACCTACCTATGGCCTACTTACCTGGGGCCTATCTACTGCCTATCTACTTGGGGACTACCAACCTACCTACCTGGGGCCTAACTACTGTCTTCCTACCTACCTGGGGCCAATCTACCTACCTATGCCTTATCTACCTACTTGGGGGCCTATCTACTACCTACTTACCTGGGGTCTAACTGCTACCTACCTACCTCGGGCCTGTCTACTACTTACCTACCTGGGGCATAACAGCTGCCTATTTACCTACGGGGGGGCCTATCTACTGCCTACCTACCTGGGGCCTGCCAATCTACCTACCTAAGACCTACCAACTTAATGGGGATCTTTCTAGCTACTAGGGCCTACCTACCTACATGGGGCCTTGCTCGTTTACCCGTCGTCCTAAGTCATTGCCTACCTACAAAAATCAGTCCCTGCCTACCTACCTGGTAATGATTCTGAAGGGTACAGGCCATAGCACACTCTCCAGGGGTTAGTCCTTTGTTCCTTACAACCCCTCTAGAAGGCTGAGCCTCTAAGCTATGGCCTGTACCCTTTCTTCCACCCCTGGGACATTTGTACAGAGAGAGAGGAATAGGTAGAGGTGCTGGAAAAGTGAAGATTCTAAGATATTTGTTCCCAAATCTGCAGGAATCATGGCGGCCTATCTCAGATTGAGAAGAAAAGGGAAAGTGAACGACTTGTCAGCGAAAAAGTCATCTGTGAGTCACAAGATACAATTGCACTGTAATCACAAATATGTCTGCAAAGCCTGTGTCATTATATGATGGTAATATACAGTCTGCTGCGCCTGTGTGCAACTGGTATATAGTATTATATAGTTACTATATGGAAGTAATATTGGTCTTGGCATACTAATCTTTATTCAGTAATAGTGTAGGGGTATTATTCACTCACTATGTGGTGGTAATTTTTAGTCCTGTTCTGGCGGTATAATCAGGTCCTTATGTAGTTACGTTATTGGTAATGTTAGTTTTGATATAGTGGGATTTGTTTGGTAGTAGTATGATGGTGATATGTACAGTAGGGTATTTGGTCCTTGTGTTATCTAGTAACTGTGTGACTATTATTAAGAGGTACTGATAAATGTCCATGGTCATGGGAGGGTTGGCAGAGGGCGGGGCCTCCAAAAGATTGCTATGGGGCCAGCCTCCTCTAGTTACATCCCTAAGGGTATATTCACACTGCTTATTTTGGCGCGTATACATTTCGCCGCGTATTGCGCGTTATACGCGGTGAAATGTGCGCCGCAATTACGGTAATCCCCCCACGCGTACAATGTGATTGTATTGTACGTGCCGGGGGAGAACTGACATGGCAATTGTTAGCGCCGAATATGCACCGCTGACAATGAATGTCTATGGGGCCGGCCCCCCGTGCTTTGGAATTACGGGCTGATCGGCACGTCATTCCAAAACAACCGGCGTACTGCGGAGACTACTATATGCACTGCAATACACCGTGTGAACATACCACAACTGTAAGGCTATGTCTACACAGCACACAAAAACTATTGTTTTTTTTTCAGCGTTTTTCGTTTTCTAAAACTGCTGAAAAAACGACTGAAAACAGGTCCCATAGATTCTAATAGTAAAAATGTTCTGCAGTCTCTACAAAACTTTTTTTTTTTTTATTTGCTCGTTTTTGTTGCCGTTTATTTTTTGTAACATGTTGCAAAAAAAAACCCCACATAGCAGGGAAGAAAATTTACTATTGAAGAGTATGTAAACTGCCGGACTGTTTTTCAGAGGTTTTTGGACAGTTCTGCTGAAAAAACTGCACAGGTGTTTAACAAGGTATATGGATTTTGCATACATTAAAAACAGTCCAAAAACAGTAAAAAAAAAGCCAAAAAACTGAAAAACCACCCAAAAAACTCGTCGGAAATACAGATGCTTTGGACAAATAACTGACGTTCAAAGCAGTTTTTAGGTTTTGGTTTTCGACTAGTTTTTTTGTCCTATGCTGTGTAGACCTAGCCTTAGGGATGCTATTTCCAGTTAGAGGCATCAGAGACCTAGCTCTCTTTCCTAGAGCCTTATTGCATATTTCGCACTGAGCATTGCATGGTCTATAAGTCTCCTTGCACCATTATGGTGCTCTCTTGAAGGAGAAACGTTACTCCCCTAAAGCTACAATACAGACCTGTTACCCAGCCAGCTAGAACCATGCTCTGTACTTATTAGGGCTAATCATAGAAAAGCAGCTGTCTGGAGATGGGAGATTTTTTTGTTATGGGGAAGTTACTGACTTGACTCAAAATCCTCTATCACATTTTAAGGCTATTTAATGTGGCTGTAAGGGATGCTACTTTGAATAGGTCGCTTTTTTCTTCTGGCAGCTTCCCTAACAGTATAATAAGAGCACAAGAATCAGACAAGAATCAGTGACATGTCAGATTGCATAGTTCCTCACGGCAGCTAAAGGGATTGAAGACTTAGATACTGGGCTTTGTTCTTTTTTTTTTTTTTTAACAACTCTTAACTTGGCAATATCGCAAAATTGGAGTAGACTCCCCGCATCATTCAAACCATGAAGTCAAAGTGTAATAATGCAAAAAAAAAATATTGACCCCTTCTTGACAGCCAGTCATAATAATATGGCTCTTTATTTTTTAACTCCTCCCCTCCCAAGAGCCAAAACTGTTTTATTATTCCATCTACATAAACATATGAGGGCTTTTACTCTACGAGACAAGATGTACTTTCTAATAGCCTCATTGACCGCACCATAGAATATACTAGGAAACCGCCAAAAAATTCTAAGGGGGTTGAAATGTGAAAAATGTACTTGTGCTATGTCTGCAGGGATTTTGTTTTCACAGCGCTCAATCTTTGGTACAAAGGTTGATATGATTCCAGTAATACCAAATATGTAAGGTTTTCATTATGTTTTTGTAATGTAAAAAAATCCAAACATCTTCTATTTCTTAAATTTGAACTGCAACGTCATTTTCTGTGACCAAACTTTTTGGTACTTTCACCTCTGGACCTGAGTGATGGTGCATTTTTGTGACTTTATATGTAACTTTTTGATCGCTTATTATTCTAATTTTTAGGAGACCTGAAGGGACCAAAAAGCGCTATTTTGGCATTTGTATTTTTTTTTTTACTTTTATGGTGTTTAGCATACAGGATAAATTATGTTATATTTTAATAGATCATACTTTTACGGAAGCAGCGATACCAATTATGTGTAACTTTTTTATTATTTTATTTTTTTTTAAATTTGTAAAGTGGCAAAAGAGGGGTGATTTAAACTTTTAATATTTTTCATTCTTTTTTATACTTTTGAAGTTTTTTTTCCCTACTTTAAATTTGAATCCTGCTAGTTCCCGCCGCAGAATATCAATTGGATTGAGGTCTGAACTTGGCCATTGCAACACCTTGATTCTTTTCTTTTTCATACATTATGTTGTGGATTTGCTGATCTGCTTTAGATCATTGTCATGTTGCATGACCAAGTTTTGGTCAAGCTATAGTTGTTAGATGCCTTCACATTTGACTCTAGAATACCTTGGTATACAGTGCAACTTAAGGTCGAAAGATTGCAAGTTGCCCAGGCTCTGTGGCTGCAAAAGAATAAAACAAGCTACGTCAACCTGACCTTAGGGTGAATTTACTTGAACGTTTACTCGCAACAGTCTTCAATATTTTTAATTTGTGAATAATTTTTTTACTGTAGCATGATGGACTTTAATGTGTTTGAAAATGGCCTTACAGCCCTTCCCAGATAGATGGGCAGCAGCAATTGCTTCTTTAAGATCATTGCTGATGTCTTTCCTTTTTGGTATTGCGTTAACACACGCCTGAAAACTCCCAAAACGTCTGCTTTTATAAAGGTGGTCACACTTGCTGATGATTAATTAGAAACATTTGATTAGCAGCACTTGGCTTCTACTTACCCCCTCTTAATTCCTATGAAAACAGTAAGAGCATACTTAATTTTTCACACTGCTGTATTTTGACCTAGCTTTAAAAAATAATAACATGGTGGTATCTTTTGTGTGTTGCTGTTCATCTGAGATTATATTTATTCAGTTTTAAGACCAACTAAGTACCAGATTTTTTTTAATGTCCTGATACATAAAACCATAGAACTCAAACAGAATGCACTTCTTCTTGGAAAGGACATCTTGCAATGATACAAAAGGAACAGCATCGGGTCAAGGTCTACTGTTACTGAATGACAATATGCACTACCTTTTGTACTTTTACAATAAGGGCAAAATTATCCTGCACGATCAAAAGGTTTGAAGGACGGCACCTTACTCAACACCACATCTTAAATTCACTGGTTCAATGCCCAGCATGATGGCATGCAATCACGGAGTATCAGGGGGTGATTAAATAAGGAAATAAAAGGGAGAAAGAGTATGGCGGATTAGGACAGATCCAATGTAGAAAATTTTAAAGGAGGACCTATCGCACAGAATTGTGAATTGAGGTGGCAGACTACATAAAAATTCCTCAACTGCCTCTCAAAATCAATAAGGGGTTTAGAGTCCCATTAGATAGCAAATGATAAGCAACTTATTCCCTATCTTAAGCAGAGGCTCTGAATGCATAAGTGCAGAGGTTCAGGCTATGAACATGTGGTGAATAACATCTGCAAGGAGAGTAGGTAATGTTACCACTAACTCTTGGCAGCCAAAAACAAGCTTTGAATTGAACACAATCTGTACAAAGTCATACACCTACTAACTGCTATGTGTACTTCCACTACACTATTTCTTGACTACCACTAAAAATCAAGATATGCAGTTCTTTACGGAAACTATATCCAGTCATTTATTACCTTTCTGCTGCAGTTGTTTACATTGTGGTCATTTTTTTCTTCTGACTTTTGAAGAATTATGACTTTTTTTTTTATTTCTCCATATACACAGACGTACTAAGGCTTGTTTTTCATGGGACAAATTGTAGGTTTTAATGGTACCATTTACTGTACCATATAGTTTACTGGAAAACCATTAAAAAAAATCTTTGTGTGGTGGAATTAGAAAAAGTATGGAGCCGGCTGTTAATGGCGGGTGTCAGCTGCATCTAACAGCCAGCATCCGCCGCGTATGGAGCCCACTGCATACTCCCTTTGTACTGTCATGACTTACCAGTATGTCATGGTGGGCTAAGGGGTTAAAGCTAATCAATGAACAACAAAAATGTATCCACTTAAGTAAGGGCAAAGTTCTGGTCACAAGACAGTGACTGCGACCTGTATATATGTATATGTATATATATATATATATAAATATATAATATATTATATATTATATATATATATATATAATATATCTCCAATATCATGAAGTTTGGATGTGGTTGCTGAATGCAGCAAGAAGCGCTGTGCACAGTAGCCAATGAGCACAACCCCTCCCTCCACCCACATCACGGTGCACATCTCTGTACAGCAGTCTAGTGTAGGCGCTGAATGCAGCAGCGGTGGCCGGCCCCAGGTGGTGAAGCAGGAGCAGCTGGGCCAAACATGCAGGTTAGTGTAGCTGTAGCCACACTACGTTACACTTCTGAGTAGAGGGCCCAACGGAGTAGTTTGAGACCGCCTCCTTCTACTCTCTTCTGCTTGGTCCCGCCCGCATCACACTGTACATTCCTGTACAGCTCATTGATGTGGGCACAGAATGTAAGTGTAGTAGGAGCCACTCTCCACTCTCAACGTTTCTGGCTCCGTCGAAGGTATCCATTAAAAAAACCTTTTCAGAGTATTTTTACTGATCTCGCGACAGAACTACAAGAAACTAGGGTCAGAAAAATCTTTTCATGCTTTTTTCCAACATATTCTTTCCTATTTTTGATTTCCCCTAAAGCTGAATATATGGGCCCCAATTACAGGTGGAATACTGTTGGTGATTTATTTAAAATTTAAGGCACACATCCAGCATGGCTATCATATGACGTGACAGCCACTATCACCCCACCTTAATCCAATTGAGATGATTTCAGATGAGTTGGTCCTCAAAATGAAGACAATGCAGCCAACAAGTGCTCAGCACCGCTGGGAACTCCTTTAAGACTGTCTGAAATCCATTCCTGGTTACTACCTCATGAAGCTAGCTGAGAAAATGGAGTGGGCAAAGCTGCTTTCAAAACAAACTGCTATTGTGAAGAACTATGAAATAACACACATTCTGGTTTATGTAAAATGTTGTTGTTTACTAATTAAATCCGTATATTCTCCATTATAATTTTCATGTCTTCAACATAGAAAATATATCTAATTACAAAAATACAAATATATGTGTGTGTGTATATAGGGTTAAGATTCTTTTCCCTTCAGACCCAACTGAATGTCTTTCAGGGCCTGAAGATAGAGGATTCTATCCATGTGATTGATGCTATCTTTATCCAATTATCTGCTGTTTTTTATTTTAAATGTCTGTTAGTTTTACCACATGTTGTGCCTCTGAAGAAGGGCTGGTTCTTGCCCTTAACACGTAAGGCTGTACAGTGTCTGTTTTTTACTAGTGAGGATTGTATTAGCTTCCTCACATGTTTTAATAAATATAACACTTCCTATAACTAAGTGGAGTGTTTGTTCTGTTGAAACGAAACACGAGTGCCGTCAATTCCTTCTTTTTTACCTGCACACTTCCATATATATATATATATATATATATATATATATATAAATAATTAATATATAATATATATATATACACAACACATATACACTCACCGCCACTTTATTAGGTACAACATGGTAGTAACGGTTGGACCCCTTTTTGCCTTTCAAAACTGCCTAAATTTCTTCGTGGCATAGATTCCACAAGGTGTTGCAAACGATGCTCAATTGGTACCAAGGGGCCCAAAGAGTGCCAAGAAAATATTTCCCCCACCACCATGACACACCACCACCAGCCTGAACGTTGATACAAGGGCAGGATGGATCCATGCTTTCATGTTGTTGACGCCCAAATTCTGACCCTACCATCCGAATGTCCAGCAGAAATCGAAAAATCATCAGACCAGGCAAAGTTTTTCCAATCTTCTACTGTCCAATTTCGATGAGCTGGGCAAATTGGAGCCTTCAGTTTCCTGTTCTTAGCTGAAAGGAGTGGCAAACCCGGTTCTGGTCTACTGCTGCTGTAGCCCATCTGCCTCAAAGTTCGCCGTTACTGTGCGTTCAGAGATCTCTTCTGCCTACCTTGGTTGTAACGGTGGCTATTTGAGTCCACTGTTGCCTTTCTATCAGCTCGAACCAGTCTGCCCATTCTCCTTTGACCTCTGGCATCAACAAGGCATTTCCGCCCACAGGACTGCCGCTACACTGGATGTTTTTTCTTTTTCGGACCATTCTCTGTAAACCCTAGAGATGGTTGTGCGTGAAAATCCCAGGAGATCAGCAGTTTCTGAAATACTCAGACCAGCCCTTCTGGCACCAACAACCATGCCACGTTCAAAGGCACTCAAATCACCTTTTCTTCCCATACTGATGCTCGGTTTGAACTGCAGAGATTGTCTTGACCTATGTCTACATGCCTAAATGCACATGAGGTGCCGCCATGTGATTGGCTGATTAGAAATTAAGTGTTAACGAGCAGTTGGACAGGTGTACCTAATAAAGTGGCCGGTGAGTGTATATATATACACAGATATATATACACACTCACCGGCCACGTTTCACGCACAACCATCTCTAGGGTTTACAGAGAATGGTCCGAAAAAGAAAAAACATCCAGTGAGCGGCAGTCCTGTGGGCGGAAATGCCTTGTTGATTGCCAGAGGTCAAAGGAGAATGGGCAGACTGGTTCGAGCTGATAGAAAGGCAACAGTGACTCAAATAGCCACCCGTTACAACCAGGTGAGCATAACGCACTCTGAACGCACAGAACGGCGAACTCTTGAAGGCAGATGGGCTACAGCAGCAAAGACCACACCGGGTGCCACTCCTTTTCAGCTAAGAACAGGAAACTGAGGCTCCAATTTGCCCAAGCTCACGAAATTGGACAGTAGAAGATTGGAAAAACGTTGCCTGGTCTGATGAGTCTCGATTTCTGCTGCGACATTCGGATGGTAGGGTCAGAATTTGCGTCAACAACATGAAAGCATGGATCCATCCTGCCTTGTTTTAACGGTTCAGGCTGGTGGTGGTGGTGTCATGGTGTGGGGAATATTTTCTTGGCACTCTTTGGGCCCCTTGGTACCAATTGAGCATCGTGCAACACCTTGTGGAATCTATGCCACAAAGAATTGAGGCAGTTCTGAAGGCAAAAGGGGGTCCAACCCGTTACTAGCATGGTGTACCTAATAAAGTGGCCGGTGAGTGTATATATATAAAGTAGCCTTGCCAGGAAGAGAAACTTAAATGAGCGGCAAGTATTGAATTCGGACTTGCACAATAGTTTGTGTTAGTAAATAACTACTGAATAAGAGACCTCTTTAGAATCAAAATGGACTTCCCAAGGACAAGTATTCTGCAGCAGGCTGCAGGTTTTGTTAAATAACTATAAAGTCTATCATATTGGATTGTAGCTTGTAGATTATAAGCCTTTGCGGGCAGGGTCCTCTCACTCTCAATCAGTTGCTACTAAATTAGTGTTTCCATTGCACTTTATCTGGATCTATATTATGTATGTAAACCCCTTCAAATGTACAGCACCCTGGAATTAATGCTGCTTTAAATTAATAATCACCATAGTAAAGAATGCTATAAAACATCAGCTTCAAAATATAACTGTGCTTTTTTGACCTCTCATTACTCATAAGCACATAATTAAGAAAAAAAAGATCACACATAGTATAATTAATTTGTTGCTAATGCAGCACAGTCTCTAAAAAATTTTTTTACTATATAACAAAACGAATCTATAAAATAGTATATATGTATGTGTTACAATCTGTGAAGCAGTATTGTTGTTGGGACTATTTGAAAAGCATCATTTTATGTTATTTTTTTATACTAAATAATATTTTTTATTGTTTTGTATTTATATTTTATTACTTTGATTGCATTTTTTAAAACATTTTTAAGTCCCTAAAGGAATTACCGTATTTTTCGGACTATAAGATGCACCGGATCACAAGACGCACCCAGGTTTTAGAGGGGGAAAATAGGAAAAAAAAATTAAAGCAGAAAGTGCGGGCTGAAGTATAGTTTTTATTGGTACAGTTTTGGAAAAGATGCGACTTTTTAATCACTTTTTATTCCAATTTTTGGTGATAATAAATTATCAAAAAACCACCAATTTTCGCTTTTGATTTTTTTTTTGTTCTACCGTGTACAGCTTACGGGATAAATTATGTTATCTTTTGATAGATTGGATTTTTACGGACGCGGCGATACAGATTCTGTGTAACTTTATTTTTTTTACTTCAATACTTAGTCTCCATAGGGTACTTGACCACTAGGGGGCAGAATGCTTTGTCCTACATACAGCAGTACTTTCATCCATTACCTATAATAGGGTGCAATAGGTGTACATATATGGCAGCTGTGGAAGCCTACCTGATGCTTCCTTTTGACACGGCAACCGATCATCCCCTGCAATTACATTGCAGGAATGGAGGGGGGGTAATCGGACGGCGGAGTCTAAAGTGTAAAGAGCAGGGATGGAGCCGGCTCCATCCCGGCTGCTAGCGGCTGCCGCTTAAAATGTTTTGGCAGGCTACTGCATGCTCATACTTTTTACTTTGTATCTCTATGAGACTGTGTAGGAAACACTGAGGGCGACATGTATGAATGGGGCTGCAACCGTTTTCTGGCGTCAAAAAGCTGTCGTAGCCCTGTTCTATAAATCTATGAACAGTCGCACTCCAAACTTTGACACAATAAGCACCAGCGCGACACTTTGTAATGCAGCAAAGATTAGGGGAATTCTGGGGGCATCGCACCACATTCGTAGAATCAGACACATTTCTGAATCTTTAATGCCAAACCTAGGCGCAGAACAGTTAGAACAGCCAGACCAAGTTAAAGGTGGTGCCTGAGTTATTGGTACTACACTGCGCCTGTATGTACGACCTGCAGAAGAACAGGTTCATACATTCTGGCGCAGTCTACACTGCCTTAAAGCTATTTAGAACTGGCCTCTCAGCGCCAACGTTCATACATGTCGACCTTAAAAAAAGATTGCTGAAGATGATTGGAGAGGGATTCCTCAGTTTAATATTGAGTTACTGGGAAACCTAGGAACCTGATTGATGGGGAGAGTCCTCTTTGATTATGTTGCAGTCATGGACCGCAAGTGAACAAAGCGGTTGGATCTCTCTCCAATTGCAGATTTTCCTGCAGACCTTTCTACATGAGGCCAGCACTGTCACAATTTATACAATCCTGCATTCTCACATTCAACTTCACACTGCTTCCTCTCCTGTTAGTACACTACTACATCCTGCTTTACTAAGTGCCAAGGCTGTTATCACAGGACTCAATTTAGCTAGCAGGTTTTCTCAACAGAAAATTATAGCTGGCGATCTTCTGTTTTGGTAATAGCAATTCTCTTTCAATTTATTTTAGCCATCATTTGCCTTCCAATTATAATAAATGCCACAGATTGCTATTTTTTTAGTTCTAATTCTTAACTTGCATCCTAAAAAGGTTTGTGAAGGTTGGTGTGAAGGTTGTAGAATTGTTTATTTTTACCAATCACATACAAACTAAAAACATAATGTGAGATTATATGACAGAAGTGCACGTATTGTGCTGTTTGTTGCAATTGTTTTTTTGCAAAAACCTTCAGATAAAAAGGAAGATATAAAAAACCCTTCCTTTTAAAATGAAAATATAATGATAGAAAACATTACATATGTCCGCCAAGAAGGCTCTCCCAAACAGATGCTCCACAATGCATGACACCAGCAATATATGACAAGTCTTAATTTCTTACATACCAACAAAGCTATAATGGATTTAGAAACATAACACTGCAGTATTACACATGAGGCAGACCTACAGTTTGTGTAAAGTGCACGCAGGAAGCTAAATCACCAATTATAATCTACCAGTTACTATTCTGCTTTTTTAAAAACTTGGGCTATTTTGGGCTATGAATAGTCACTATTCTTAAAAGATTATTCACATTTTATAAAATGATGACTGTGGCTATACTGTCATCACTTAATGATTGGTTGGGATCTAACTTTCCTGAAAATTAAGATGATGCAGGGCTGGTTTAGGGCTTGTCCCCACGGCAAGGGTTTTTGGATGGTTTTACAGACGGTATTCGGTTTTGAAAACCGTCTGTAAACCGTCTGTCAGACTTTACAATGGACCTCTATGGAAATTCCCGCGTATGGGTTTTTAAACCGCTGGCAGTCCAAAAAACATAGAACGTGTTCATTCTTCCGCCCGGTTTTCGGGCGGAATATGAACATTTCAATGCGAAGGGCTTTTCTCCGTAAACAGCGGAGAAAAGCCGCCCCACTGTGGCCATGTGCACGGCCACAAAACAGAGGAAATACCGGTCGGTGCTCTCTGCCATGGGGACGTGCCCCTCGGCACTCGGTCACTGTTTTACCTCTGCTCAGTGGCTTCCCAATCACCCTCTGTACAGGGGTCTCCAGCACAGACAAATGAACCCCCACTGCTAGTGACTTCACAACATTAGGAATTAGTAAGTGGCATTATATCGACAGCATGGAGACAATGGATATGAAATGTTTCTTATAAAAAAATGAACCAACGGCAAAACAAAAAAACACAAATATATAGAAAGGGGTATGAAACCAAACTAAACCATCGCTAAAACAACAAATATAATTATAAGTCCATCTTTAAAATTAGATACTTTATAAGATTCAAAATAAAACAAAATGACTGTGTAATAAAATATAATAGCACTATAGAACACTACCACAACCAAGACATATGCATAATAAATAAAATAATAACTGATACCAAGATGAAATAAAGTATACTCATAAAAATAAACAATATACATAAATACACACTTGTAGTATGAACCATAATCAGGTGGTGAAACATACGTTGGGGTCCACTCTCCACCATTGGGTCTGTATGCTTTCATTTATTCTACTATGACTATGGTTCATGCTACAAGTGTGTATTTACTAATACTGTTTGTGAATATATGAGTATACTTTATTTATTTCATCTTGATATCAGTTATGATTATATTTATTATGCATATGTCTTGGTTGTGGTAGTGTTCCATAGTGCTACTATATTTTATTAATAGTAATTTTGTTTTATTTTGAATATAACAAAGTATATAATTTTAAAGATAGGCTGAGGTATATATTTGTTGATTTGGCAGTAATATAAAAATGAGCAGGCACATGGCAAGTTGTGCTGAACCGCCTTTTTTCCTCTATCTGCTGAAGATATAATGAAACCTTGGGGTCAAGGTAAAAGATGTAAAAAAAAAATTTTCAGGAAAGAAATTGTAATATTTTGAGTCATGTAGATTAAGTGTTACAATATCCAGAATACATCAACAAGAGAAAGTCTATAATGATTTCTTTTTATAAAGAGAGCAGTCTTATAAAGGTATAATGGAAAAGCCTTGCCAGGTTGTGTTTACTCATAGATTACATTTTCCAGACGTAGCTGACCTCCCATCTTAGAGATACATCTGGAAGATGGAAGTTACTGGCGTATTTGACCATGGAAACCTTGGAAACCATATCTATGATAATGTAACAGTAGGAACACGGGCACTTAGCAGGTGTCTGGTTTCCTTAGTAGGATTCTGCATGCCTCAAAATAAATTTGCCTATTCTTTCAGACTAAAAACTCATCAATGTAAATACAAACATTCATTAAATCTCTTTCCAATACATTGAGGAACAAGATACATGAGCACTCTTCATTCTGTAAAGAAAGATACCAAACTAATATATCATAATATTTTACAGATACTTTAAAATGTTTGTGCTATTGCTCATAAAGGTAACTATAAAGCACTTACAATAAAATTATTATAATACAAAAAGAATACATCTATAAACGGAGATACAAATTTGCAAATGGATTATCCCAGCAATACACATGCTGTGAGATTGCTTTATCTCTGTATGCAGAATTGGAGATAAGGGAGGGAGGATTGTAGTTATTTGCCATTTCTAAAAAAAAAAAAGTGGATTTGAAAGTTTAGCTCTACAAACAGTCTGGTGATAGAAGAAAAGCTGGCCACAGATGTAACCGTTTTCTGAAAAGCGATTGATCACATCAATGCGAATAATTTCATACACCCTAGATTGTCTATTGAAAATCAAAAATCGGAATTATTATCACTCATCAGATAAAAGCCAAATCCAGTTCATTGTTGCACATTAAGGATTAGCAGCCAAAAACATTGCAAACATGCCTAAGATTTTTTTTTAACTATTAAAAAGATTGTTTTGTTTCGATTTAAGGCAAGGATTGTGTATAATGGTCATTTAAAAAAAAATAAAAAATCATTACCTCTATAGCTATCTTAGCATGTGGACCTAAGATTTCAACACATTGTGATTTTAGGATTTCTTGGAACCTGCAAACATTTGGCGGCAGCATGTTTCCTGGCCAATAGGTGGTCATAAAACACACTGCTATGTGTTTTTATGTTTTTTTCCCCTTAACCTTTGCTGTATCTTTAGGTTTATGGCCCCCTTTTTGAAATGCAGTATGCTTTACAAGTCTATATGACTTGAAAATGTATGAAAAACAATGCATGTTAAAAAAAAATTTTGCAGCAGTTTTGATTAAGTTTTTTGAGCCAAAGCAATGAGTAGATTTAAAAGGAATGAAAAACAAAGGCAGAACTTCTTGTTCTTGCTGGATCCACATCTGGCTGTGGCTCAAAAACTGCAAGAAAGGAAGCCGTAGAGTATATTTACATAGTTTTTTCCATAAAGATTCCACATTAGAATGCACGTAAACACTGTGTGGTATTTTCAGCATATTGTTTTCTATGGGAATCTGTGTCATAGTTTAAACTGTGAAATATGCTGCAGTTTATTTTCTGCATGGATTTGGAATCCATACTGCAGAAAAAAAAGTAACTGGTCACTTCTTTAAAGGGGTTTTGCCACCAAGGCATTTCATGTCCTCTATTCTGCTCCTCCACTTTTAGTGTGCTCAGAATGAGGCGTGTGTGATTTGTTTGAACTGCAGGCTGACATCACCATGCCTTTCCCCACAGTGTGCTCATGCTAGTCAAACAAAGGTCTGTTTATGTAAAGACCTGTGAGTAGCTACAATGCAGCTAAGTGGTTAAAGTTTTTGCCTCACAGCATAGGGGTCCTAGGTTCAAATCCCTGCAAGAGCCAAACGTGTGGATTTTTTTTTTCTCTTTAACGATGCACATACTTAATTGAGGTCTCTTTTTTTATTTATTTGCACTGTTTGACCAATTATTAAGTAGTACCTAGGACAGGAGTACAATGACAGCATCTGGGATTGAATATGCGCTCAGCAGTGAGTGTATGTGATTACTAAGCAGGGAAGAAACTGACAGTAGATGCCTGAAAGGAGAGGTGATATCTGAGCATGTGTGGCCAAGACTGAGGAGCTCTCATCACTGGTCGTATCCTGAGATGTATACTATGAATCACTAAGAGAGCAGCTAAAACAAAAATGCTACAGAATTTTTAATAATGATGAATGGTGAAAATGTTTATTATTTAATTTGTAAGCTTCCCACGTCAGTTTTACTTCATGGAAAAGCCCCTTTAACGTGGAACATGCCAGGTAGGTAAGACGCATATTAGCTCCACTGAAATGGGGCAAATTCACATCCTAAACAGCAGTGAAAATTGGTGATACAACGTTAAAGTCTGCAGCAGAAATCAAAGGATTCTGCAATGGATTTCTCCATCACTCACTCTGTGCGCTCGTTAATTTATATGGGTGGTTTGAGATTATAATTAAGTGATCTGCAGTACTAAACACATAGACAAGAGATGGGCTGTTTCTGGAGTGAAAAAAAAAAATCACACATAGGGTGTAATTAACTAAGACTGGTGATTTCATATGAATCCAACTACTACTGTGAAGTAAAATGCGCTAAATTTTATGAGAAAATAGCATGAAAAACTAAGCATGCTATGGACATTTATATCTGCAGCATGCTCATTGTGTTGCAGATTTGTTGATCTTTAGTGTGAATTTAATCACTTTAATGTTACAGGGGTTATAAAGGTTGTCCACATTTATTTATGTATTTTTTATTTGTAGAATACTGCTTCCCATTTATAAAAAAAAAAAAAAAAACTTACATTCTCCTCTCCCCTCACTTTGGATCCAGCACTGTGCTGTCCTCGTTCTCTGTGGGTGAACGGTTTCCGTCTTACATCTTCTGAATGTGGATGTTATTGTTGCAGCTCACTTTCAAATGGTGACATCAGGTAAATCATGAGGGAAAAAATTCAGTATCTGCATCTACATGCTCTATCTCAAATCTCTTTTCACAATATCAGGGTCCAAATACAGGCAACATAGCAAAAACACACACAAAAAAAAATCACCGCCATTTTCCTCCCTTTATCTCCCCTGCAAACCTCACTGAACATGGTTGGCAAATAATCTCCACTTGGCTCCAATATGACCAGTTCTGAATGGCTAAAAAGCATATAAAATGCTTTCAAAACTAAATTACAGCAGTTGTACATAATGTCTCAAAGCACATCAACGAAATTGGTATCATGAAGCGCATCTACAGCATTTTAAACTAAATTATGAGGACCTATTAGATAGATCCCAAAGGGGTAATTCACGCATGTATGCCCTACCAAACTCTGTAATATCTTTCAAAGAGACAGTTGCAAACATTTTCAGCACCACTACCACAGATAGACCCTGCTGAGTTGGGGTATGTTCACAAGACGTTTTTCAAAGTGTAAATTTCTGCTTCAAAAAACGCCTCATTAGAGGTGTATTTTGAACCGTTTTTTTTTTTTTTTTAAATCCTATCCCCATTGTTGACTATAGGGATTTTACAAGTGAAAAACGGCTGAAGAATTGACGTCACTTATTTTTACGGCCATAATTGCATTAAAAAAATGGCTCGTAATTATGCTTGTTAAATACGCTTCATGTGAACGACAAGGCATATTCAATGAGTGATATGAAACTTGTCTGAGGCTGATCTTGGGTCGTTTTCTAGTGTGTAAAACGTATTACGAAACGGCCTAAAAAATGCTGTGTGAACATACTCTTACACACTGCCAAAATTTATAGGGTTTGAAAAAAACACATAGCCTGAAATTATCATGAGTTGTTGTGCTCATGTTGCATGATAAGGAATTTTTTATGCAGCACGTACTGACCCATCCTTTCGAGGGCTACTGGACTTGGTCCATATATATGCAGACGTATGCCCTGCAACACTGGCAAGATGCTATGCATTCTGTCCTTTGATAACAGCTCTGCAAGTTTCAAACATTAGATAAGGATGTGAATTTTTTTTCTCACTCTTCTTTCTTTATAAATCGTCAGCCACCACATAATTTGCTGGCTAAATCAGAGATCTTTACAACTGCAATGAACTGTCCCTGTTTTACAGAACTGGACAGACTATAATCAAGAACAGTTTATTTCATTTTAGGTAATTATTAAAGGGACATTTTCATCAGAACCAACTATTTTTGTTAAAATCAATATTCCTGGAAAATGGCCACAGCTACAGCTCACAGAGGAGAGGTCAGAGAGATTAATATACATTGGGAAACTTCAAAAGATTATATATATAAAAAAAACACCCAATTTAAAAAACAAATCCTAAAATAGTCGCAAACTGCTTGGCCATACGTGAAAAGAAAATTTTCTAAAGATACTTACTGGTCCCTTTCTCAATATTACCATGTTAAAGCTTGATGCATATTTATCATTTCTCTTGAAATCGATGTTCTAGCGGGTTACTTGCTTGTCATATAATGGTAAATTGATGGCCGATTGAGAACTGTGAGAAGATATTAGCTGCTCACCTCAGGTAGCATAAGTGGATTGCACCACCTAATATAGAGCTCCTTATACTACGTCTAGTTTAATGCACAGATCCCTAAACTATTTAATGCTTTGTTTAAATGCTTGATGATTTGTAAGCACTGTTCTTATTATAATGGTAATACTACAATGCTTTGTCCTTGAGTTGGCAGAGTCTATTTAGATATATTGCACCTGATTTTACATTTTTCTGATTCAAAGAAAGTTTTATTGAAAAATAAATAAGAGTACAGCAATGGAAACAACAATACATCAGACTTCATATTTCATGAGAGATATAAAGAGGAAGAATCTGGAGCTGAAGCCCAATACACTACAAGAAGATCAAGCAAAAGAGTACGATAAAGCAAAGAGTCATCGCAGTGAAAACAAGAAATCACTAATTGTATGAGGTCTTCAGTTGGAAACAGATCACAGGTCCGAGAAAGCTGTCTTAGGGGCCGTTCACACGGCACAGGACAAATACTGGTCGGTTTATCCGACCAGTATTTGTACTGTTTTCGTGCCATGCACACGGCCGCAGGGGGACGGATTCTCTCCGCGGTTAGTGGAGAAAAACCCTCCCCTTTCACATAGACATATTCATCTTCCGTCCGAAAACCGGACGGAAGAATGAACATGTTCTATATTTTTCGGACACATTAGTGTTACAAGTTAGAGGTGTGATTCTGCACAGAGTGACATTGTCCAATAACTGCTGACAAAGTTACTGTGTGCAGGGACACACCCAGCTGACAATTCAGTAATACATTTCAAAAAGGAATAACAAAAGATAAAGCCCAACACAGAGTTATACTCCGAAATTGTTATCTTATGGAGAAGTATTTACTGAAACAGATATGTTAGGATATGTGATAAGTCTTCTTTAACTCTTTATTTTCGGGTTTTATTTTACATGCAGGGTCATGATAAAAATCCTGCTTTAAAATAAGATAAAACAGTCAGCCGTTTATTATAGAAAATTGTATTCCTAAAATTCCACATCTTTGTCCTCTGCCATAAATAATTTTTTCTCATCTCTCCACCTGCTAAAATTAATCAGAGAAGTTGCAAAAACTTTGCAGATGAAGATTGGGGATATAGAAGTGATTACATGGAAATCCCCGAGGTCTAGTCTAACAGCCCTTTAAAATAAAAGCTTATACCTCATGTTAAACATACTGTAATTCGCTAATGAAAGGAAATGAAATGCCACCAGAATCTTATATGGCTCATTTTACAGTCATACCAAAACCAAATAGATCTGTTAAGAGATTACTGCCCTATATCTTTGCTTAATACGTACTTTAACATGTTACTTATCTAATAGCTTAACAAATAAACAGACGTATCCCAGTGTTAATTTATGTAGACCACGTGGAATAACTCCAAGTAGCTATGAGAGCTCATCAAAGCATTCACAGATATTGAAAATAAGTTCATAGCTTATTCGCTGCTGATCTTCTCAATGTTACTCAGTCCACCATTTTCCTTCCCAAGTGAATGCTCCAAGGGTAGGAGACCAAATCATTCACCACTTTCATTAAAAAGACATAATTAGGTATCAACCTTATTTCAACTAGATCTACCCACTACAAATTGAACTACATGCACTTATTATGTAATATGAAATTGTAGGTTCCCCCCAGATGGATTTCTGTACAGTATACTTGATGGATACAAAATCATCTAATGAGATTGTACTGGGTTAGGTCTGGGACATTTATATTAACCATAGAAGAATGCATTACATTTTTTTTGGGGGCCATCATTATTTTCAATCCTTTCCAATGATCATTACTTCTACCAAGTTAGAGTAAGTCTAACACACAGATCCATTTAGCCACAAAGTTATTTCCCGTTTATACTTCACCCTGAATGCGCCACCATCCTACGTTAAACTAAGATTGAATGAATGAATGATGGGAAGCATACCTAGAAGTAGTTACATTGTTACGAGTTTGTAGATATTGCCAAGACCTCCATTAAACTGTTTCATAGAATATACTATGCGTGAACAAATTTTATCATGTGTTCCCAAATAATTATTTTAAAGGATGCAGTGAAACGGGAAATCTCTGGCATAGTGTGCCCAGTTAAAAAGTCTTTTTTTATGCCAATTAACTGCCATGATAGACACAATATTTCAGAAACAATTCCCTTTTTCACATACATTTATATTGTTAGGAGATAAATTACCAGTAATCAAAAACACGTGTCTGTCTTTTCGTCTATCTTCCTTTGGAATAAAACCACGTTAAAGAAGATTTGCGAGTGCCGCGGATTATTTCTCCTTCCTTATACAATATTTCAGAAACAATTCCCTTTTTCACATGCAGTTACATAGTTGGAAGATAAATTACCAGTAACCAAAAACAAATTACATAAACCGAATATATATAATTTTTAACTTTGGCTGCCAGACTACACAAGGCGGCTAAATGGAACACTAACTCCTTATTCCTCCACACTATCAAGCAAATAATTAATTTAATTTTGTTGTTTAATTTTTTCAAAGGCCACCAGAAATTACACCGGAAATCAATTTAATGATATATAGAAACTTTGGTTGGAGTTTGAGGCCTCACGGGGGCCATAGTCACTTAATCAGGAGCAAACCAAGTAGGAATGTGCTGATATTTACTTCTTCTTTTCTCTTTAAAGTTTGCCTGCATTTATGTCTTATATACTTAAAGGGAATGTGTCAAAAATTACTTATTGTTTAACTCACATTTTTATGTTCAACACATTTTTAAATAATTTTTGGTTATATATTTTTTTAGTTTCCATATCACTTTCAATATTTTTTAATAATTCTTAAGTCCCGCAGTTTTCACTTTGGCCACTAAGCCAAATAATAGTCTGACACTACCTGTACTGTAGATAGAGTTTCTCCGTTGTCTGCTCATTATCAGCACAAAGAGGGTCAAACTGAAAGGAGACACCAGTGTGAATAGATAACACAGGATCCACCAGTCACAAAAGGAAATAGTCATAGTTCACCCTTTCACCTCCCTGTACACAGATTTCTTCCCACACACAGCAGGACTAGAAAACTCTCCTATAGAAGTGAATGGGACTGAGTCAGTCTTAAGTCTCCTATGTGCATGAAGCTACTGTAAAGCATCTCTCTGACTGCTGTTAAAGCAGTGCAAACAAGGCCTGGTGGCCAAAGTGAAAACTGCAAGACTTAAGAATTATTAAAAAATATTGAAAGTGATATGAAAAAAAAAACAACCAAAAATTCCTAAAAAATGTGTTTAACATAAAAATTGGAATTAAACAGTGACTCATTTTTTATGATATATTCCCTTTAAAAGGAATTTTTTTATTTTATGTACGAACTTCTGTTTTCTTTTGTTAAATATATTTTATCTGTTTTTTGCCTCATGTGTGAGGTTATATCGCTCTTTAATATTTGTAAAATGTTCATTTTCTTTTCTTTTGACAATAAAATCATTTAAAACAAAAATACAGACAACAAACCAAAGAGCTCTAGCATCAAAGCAATTTCTCTACTGGAAATTGCTGATCTACTATGGACTATTATTATGGTGAACACCTTACTACCTAATTACTCTTTAATGAGTATTTTATGAGATGCAGGCTGTGCACTACACATTTGCACATAGCTTACTGATATACAAGTTTAACCCATCAGAGGCATACAATTGCATATTATAAAGGTAAATTATACAAAGGCACTGGTTTTAGCGTGGTTGCTGTTAAACAAAATTTTAAAGAACTTTTCAGAATACTCTATTCTGAACGTCTTCTAATTATACTTCATCGTTCATCATTTCTTTTTTTTCTTTAACCTGTGCTTATTGGATTTTCCAAAAGCATATAGGAGAAAGACAAACATATCTCCATCACATTTTTCAAGAATTCATAACATCAAGTAAACTGTACAAAACAGAATATTTAAAAGAGAATACCAAAATGGTCACATTCTAAATATATAGTCCTTTCTGAAAGAACATAACAATTGCAATGGATCACAACTAAGCGAAAGATCATAAGGTTTCCAGTGTGGCAAAAACATTAGTTGCTATTCAATAAATGTTCAATACTAGAAGTTTTGTTTGATAATGAGACACAAGATTGGAGCAAACACAGGTTAAAGTTTGGGAGATCAAGGAGACAAGAATGAAGGTGACCGCTGTCTGTACCAGAGAGTTGTGTCCAATCTTCTCCGTGCTTTGGCAGTTATGGATGGAGTTGTGGAGCGAGAGGAGGGTTAGATCTGATAAGTGACCACATTGGATGAGCTTGATTTCATGTGTTTTGTGCATGGATGTGGCCAGTAGTGCGCCTCAAGTGTTAGGCTCCAACCAAATCAGAATGGTGGCAGTTCCACTTCTGAAGGGTTTACTACCCAGACTGCGTGAAATGAGAGAGGTTACCCAATAACAGATATATGAAAGTCCACATTATCTGGCTTGTATGTTGTAGAGCCATAGTCACACAGGACCACACCAGAAGAGAGAGGAAAGAAGAGGGAGAAGGAAAGAACCAAACATGACAGCCCAGGGAAAGGACGTCTGGCAAGCCCAAAGAAAGAAAGAGGGAGCCATCCGAAACAACTGAGACAGTTTATCTAAAAACAGTATGAGAGTGGGGTTTCTTTTGAGGTTTAGAGAGATTACGGGACTCTAGTTCAAAAACAGTATAGTAAGTCAGCGTGTGGGGCTGTGCATTTGGGACAGTTATGGGTGAAGGAGGTGTCCATTAGGTATCACCTATGTGGGGAAACATACACTCTGTGAGCGAAGCAGAATGCTATCTCCCGGTAGGACATGAGGGGAATAAATTTGGCTGCTGAGGATAAGGAAGTCATTATGTCCTCTGGCGTGAGTTGAGATGTTGTGTCCAGTAAGTCAACCGTGATTGTTTAGTAGAGTAATCAAAAGTAGAGCGTAGTAGATTATAATAACGTGTAACCTGATGTTTAGAGCTATGGAGTGATATTAATGCCAGAAATGGATTGTCCCAATCTTTATCATTTACAGTTGAAACCAGAAGTTTCCATACACTATATAAAAAGACACATATGCATGTTTTTCTCACTATCTGACATGAAATCTGAATAAACCTTACCTGTTTTAGGTCAATTAGGATTACTAAAAGCCAAAATAATGAGAGAGGCATATTTATAACTTTCTGCAATGTCAAAAGTTTACATGAACAGTTTTACTATGCCTTTAAACAATCTGGGACAGCCCATATGATGATGTCATGTCTTTTGAAGCTTCTCATAGGTTTACTGGCAACATCTGCGTTAATTACAGAAACACCTGTGGATGTATTTTAAATTAACACCAGAAACACACTGCTTCTGTGTGTAACATCATGGGAAAATCTAAAGAAATCAGCCAAGATATTATGGACTTGCACAAGTCTGGATCATCCTTAGGTGCAATTTCCAGATACCTTAAGGTACTTCAATCGTCTGTACAAACAATTATACGCAAGTACAAACAAGATAGGAATGTCCAGCCATCAAACCACTCAGGAAGGAGATGGGTTCTGTGTCTCAGAGATGAAAGTGCTTTGGTCCAACTTGTGCATATCAACCCAAGAACAAAAGCAAAAGACCTTGCGAAGATGCAGGCGGAAGCTGGTAAGATTGTGTCATTATCCACAGTGAAAAGAGTATTGTATCAACATGGGTTGAGAGGCCACTCTGCCAGAAAAAGCCATTACTAAAAAAGAAAAATAAAAAGCCGAGATTAATGTTTGCAAATGAACAAAGGAACAAATACCTAAATTTTTTGAAACATGTACTGTGGTCTTACAATACTAAAAATGAAATGTTTGGCCATAATGACCATCGTTACGTTTGGAGGAAAAAGGGAGAAGCCTAAGAACACCATCCCAACTGTGAAACACAGGAGTTGTTTTGCTGCAGGAGGGACTGGTGCACTTCACAAAATAGATAGCATCATGAAGAAAGAAGATTATATGGCAATACTGAAGCAACATCTAAAGACATCAGCCAGGAAGTTAAAGCTTTGGCGGAAATGGTTCTTTCAAAAGGACAATGACCTGAAGCATACTGCCAAATTGGTTACAAAGTGGCTTAAAGGAGTTGTCTCACTACAGGCTTTCAGCCTACTTCAATGTGTCTGGCAGCAAAGGGTTTTTGAATGCAGGGGCGTGCTTCTTGTCTGCCTCTTCTCCTCCCCCTTTTCCCCTCACCTCAGCACACAGACAGCTCTCCTCCTCTGACTGCAATAACTTCTATACAGCAGGGGGTGGGCGAGGGGGTTTGCTGCCAGGGTTAACCCTGTGTTTGCCTGCCTAGATCTGCTGCTCACTGCTGGAACAGCTGCACTGTCCTGTGGCTGAGCTCTTGCTGCTCCTCTCCACAGAGTCAGGAGACAGGAGAGGGCTGATCTATGAGTGGCTATGGAGCCAGAGGTCTGAGAAGCTGTGTATGCTAATAGCAGAGCAGGGGGGATGCAAGTGTTCCTATACCCCTTGCTTAGCATACAAATCTCCACGGACATCTCAAGCAACAACAAACAAATCCTGTCAGAACAGACACAGGGCAGCTGTGAAGTGACTTACTATAATCACAATGTGTCACTAATACAGCAGAGTAGGGAGGGATATGAAGCCTTCACATGCCCCCCTGATCTGTTCTATTAGTATAGTCAAAGCTCCACAGACACATCATGATTATAGTAATACTCTTCACTGCTGTCACATGGTACTGACTACAGATCAGCCTCACTTCTGCTCTCCTCAATCTGTGTAGGCACAGGCACAGAAGCCAGAGCCCTCCCCCTACCTTCCCTACAGAAGCATACTGTGCAGGAGGGGCTCTGTGTTCTGACCTGTGTTGAGAAGCTGATGAGTCACTAGCACTGACAGCCAGTGAGATAAAAAATCAACAGGTCGGCTGCTAAAGTGATTTGAGAAGCTGATACACTCCTACTACCAGGGATAACGCAAAATCATTAGGACATTTGTAATGAACATATATTGCAAAGCTGCTTGTTTTTTTAAAGATCTTTTAATTAAAACCCAATCATTGTAGCGAGACAACCCCTTTAAGGATAACCAAGTCAATGTTTTGGAGTGGCCATCACAAAGCCCTGATCTCAATCCTATTGAAAATTTATGGGCAAAGCTGAAAAGGCAGGTGTGAGCAAGGTGACCTACAAACATGGCTCAGTTACACCAGTTCTGTCAGGAGGAATTGGCCAGAATTCCTACCAACTATTGTAAGAAGCTTGTGGGAGGATATCTAAAACGTTTCACGAAAGCCATACATTTTAAGGGCAACGCTACCAAATACTAATGAAAAGGATGTAAACTGACGACAATTTCAGAAAGTAATAAAAATGCCTTAAAAATGTCTCTCTCTAATTATTTTGGCATTTGGCCAATATAAATAATTTTGGTAATCCTAATTGACCTAAAACGGGTAAGGTTTATTCAGATTTCATGTCAGATAGTGAGAAAAACATATGCTAATCTGCCTATCCCCCTCACAACTAATGCCAGCAACAAAATCTGCCATGTGCCCGCCCAACCTGAAAGGACGGGTTATTTATCAAGGCTAGAAGTAGGGCATCTCCGTTTCGCCCAGTTTCACCAGGTGGCCATTATGAGAGGATTGGATTTGATATGGTTTGGGATGTCAGAGTATGGGAGATGTAAAAGGCTAGTTAGAGAGATATTGGGAGTGAATTGTTGGTATAGAGTAATGTCTGTTAAGGATAAGGTATTCATTACCTAGTTCTCAACAATTCGGAGGCAAGCCACTAAATTGTGGAATTGAATTTGGGGGAAGTTAATACCTCAATCTGAGCGATGTTGATGTAGAACCATGAAACTGTTCTGTAGTCTATGGTTCTTCCATATAAACCACCTAAAGGAGGAATTAGTAAGCTTATATTTTCTCTTTCCTTGTACTTTCAGCACCCCCTTCCAAGATTATGGAGAAAGGCTCATTTACACTTTAAAAGAGTCCTACAAATTAGTTTTTTAAACTCTAATTCAGATCTGTCAACCAACTATGGTGTTATCCACAATGGCACAAAAGTCTATTTCACATTGACCAAACAGCACACACTTTTTATGCAATTTTGGCTACTAAAAGCATAGATCTGTAGCTATAATATGGTGTCCTTACATACAGGCAGCATATTAAGATCACAGATCTGCTTTAAAGGCTATTTTCACTGAAATAATTAGCTTTAACATGCAGGAAAAGGAATATTAAGACTATAATCAAATACATTACTGCTTTGATTTTGCTTTGTTCAGGAGATAAAGAAAGTTTTATCTATGGCTAGTGTACACAAGTTTCTCTCGGTTATCGACCACCTCTAACCACTCTTTATCTTATCTGATTGCTCCAAGCGGCAGTCAGTCAGTCTAACCATGATGAGTCCCCGCTGAGTCTCATCTCTAGCACAGAAGCTTATTTATCTAACTTACAGACGAGTTTTAAGCCTTAGAGCTCTGTAGCATTGTGCACTACAGATTATAAACCCCCTGCAGCCATGTCACTGTAACAGGAAGAGATAGGAACAGCAGAGCTGATAAGCCAATCACTGCTATAGAACCCTCTACAGCCTGACAAGAAGGTGCAAGTCCGAAGCTACCTGTAGCTCTGTGAAACAGCATGGTGAGACCAGGACTGTGGAGTCGGTAAGCCAAAGCATGTTTAAGTGACAACTTTACTGTAGTAAAATGGTATCATCAGGCTTTTTACCACCTTATGATACAATAATCAAGCTATTTAGGTAGAACATACACTGACAAACAAATGGTAACAATGTTTTGAACTTTTCACTTTCAGGCTCCATATCTTACCATCCACTACAGTTTTGAACATGAGACTATCATCATTTTATAGACAATCATTTTACCTGTCTTATAAATAAATTTGACTTGCAAGTATTTAGCATCTGCTTAGTTCTGCAGATTCTTGTCATGTAAATGCATTGTTACGGTTTTGCTCCTTAAAATCAAAATGTTAATTTTTATTATTTTGTTTGTATTTGGTAAATCCACCTTTGGCTTTCAATACTGCCTGAATCCTTCTAAGCATGCCATGGATCAGATTCAAGCATGTCTTAACCAAAATCTGATCTCCGGTCTCTTCTACACGTTCCCAATGTTGGTGTATACTAGACTTGGGTACAAATACAACTTTTTCTTCAATTCCACCCACAAGTGTCGATTAGGTTGAGGACTGGTTACTGTGGAGGCGAATACAGCAACTCTACTTCATTGTCATTGAACTATTCCTTCTCCAACCTTGATGTGTTTCAGGTCGCTGTCCTCCTGGAATACTATGTCGTCCTTCTAATACCCATAGTACTCAAGTATATGAAGTAACTCATCTTGTAGGACACTCAAATAAAGCTCAGCATTGAAATAAACATAGAAACTGGTCAAGTATCCAACATCTATGGAAGTGACACAACACCATAAAATCAGACTTACTCCACAGAACTTGATAGTTTCTTAAATTTCTCGATCCGTTTGCCCCATTCTTCCAAACCCATATGCCCCATCAGAGCCCGGTCTATTAACTTTCATCTCATTGCTCCAAATCACCTGTTTCCAATCTTCCATTTTTCGTACTTTTTTGCAAACTCGAGCCAACGCTTCTTATGACAAGACTAAAATTGAGGCTTCTTCACTTTTTCTCGGGTCATCATTCCAGACCTGTGTAATGTGTGTTGTACGGTGCTTGGATATCTGTGATCTCACTCTTACGAAGCATACGATCCACCTCTACTGCCGTGTTTGTCGCGTTACATCTGATAGACCTTGTGATGAGTCAACTTGTTGGCTTGTTTGAATGGATGGACAGATTTCATTTCATATTCTTCTAGCTGTCATGGCCCCAAATGATGCAATTTGGCAATTTTCTTGGCCGAGAGACCGCTATCGATGAGCTGGATGATGCTGTTTCTCTTTTCTTGGGAAATCTTCTTCATGGCTGCTCCTCGATTCAAACCAGTGACCTTTCGCTTGGGAATCAGCCTAATAATACACTGAGCTATTAGGGAATGTGAGAACAGGTTGTAATTTGTAGTAACAAGAAGAAAAAGATTGTCCCACCACCAGGAGCAAAACAATAACAATGCAATTACATGACAAGAATCTTCAAAACTAAGCATATGCTAAAAAGCTGCAGGTCAAAGTTATGTATGAGAAAGTTATGTATGAGAAATTATGGTAGTCTCACGTTCAAACCTGTAGTGGATGGTGAGATATGGAGCCTGAAAGTCAAAAGTTCAAAACACTGTTACCCTTTTGTTTGTCAGTGTAAAATATATTTATTGGATACAACTTTACAACACAAAAAACTTTTAAAAAATTACAAATATTCAGATTGCTTCAGTAAGGGAGGGAAAAACAGTTTTCAACAAAACCGTTCTGAATAACATTTGTAGAACCTATGAATTTGTTCTGAGAAATAGTATAGCCTTCATCAGATCCTCCTTCACACATGACCTCACATCTGAGCTCATTATTTTCAGGCTAGAGAACGGCCTCTCTACACTAACTTGAGTTGGTGGCTAAGTGGTGACCACAGGGGCAACATCTCTAACAATGTCAGGGTATAAAAGAATTGGACATGAACAGTTATGATGAACAGTTGAACTCTTCTACCTCTTTGAAATGAAGTGAAAAATTTTGCTGAAATTTGGTCAATCTGTTTGCTATGCGAGCGGAATCTTTTCCACTGTGGTAACACTTTTCCTGCTCTATGTCATCCAAATACTTTTCAAAACTCCTCATCTGATGAGGCTGAAGATATGGGAGCTGTAACACTGACAAGACCCAATTCCTCTTGTTCTTGGCACTGCATTGAACTAACTGGACCAATTTATTAGATATTTTGGAGTAGGTCCATTTTATAACAATTCTGACTCCACCATAATGGACACTGACTCCAACTTCACGACTCCACAGCCGTGCCAAGTGTAACACTGAAAAAAAAACTTTGCGAACAGCCCCAAACTCGATCGACATGTGCAAAATGCAGGAGTTCTTTCGATCTGTTGTGGAATGCATACCAAATCTTTAATGTCCCAGTGTGGTATCTTATAGATCTCTATTCATATTGTGCAATACCAATGCAGATAATATAATGCTGTGACAATCATAAAAACCTTTTTAATTAACAGTAAAACTCAACCACTGCAAAATGGGCACCAACTCCGACTCCACAGCCCTGGGTGAGACAACCCCTTTAATAAAAGAGTCAAGAGGCGGTAAGTAGCTTAAACTAAGACCTGCATAGTACTACTTCTATGCTATGTGTTCCCAGTTATACACCAGTTCTAGTTTGTTTCTGCATACCTCTGTGGGGTGCTTGGATGCATGTTTACGATTTCATAAGAATGTAGAATTAAACAAGGGCTGGAAGATGACAGCAGGCTACATTTTGTTATCATACCATCCTGCTTTGTTTCACGAAAGGTCTGACAATTCCTTTAATCTGTAAAGGAACCATGTACCAGACGTTTATTATAGAAATGGCCCCAAAGAATTTAAAGTATGTTAGTAAATGGATTACTGAGAACACAGAGACAAAGCTTACATTTAGCCTCTTGTTGCTTTCTATAAAAGTAAAGGTAGAGTTAAAAATGTTTTGTAAAATCCTTCCCAACAGAACTTTTAAGCCTCAACAAACTAATGGGCAATGTTTCCATGCATCATAAAGTAATATTGTCAAGCTGCTAACGGATAGAATATGCACTGGCAATACTTAGCTGACAAAGAAAATAATCCCAATATTAATGATCATAGAAATAATAGGAGTATATCATGTGTAAGTAATGCATTACACCTAATCCTGGGGAGTTATGTTTATTACATATTATGATATTTATTCTAAATATTTAGTTTTCCGCACAGCTATTACACTACAAGACACAGTGTTTTAGAACATTCTCTTCAACGTGAGAACATTATTTAGTAGAGGCGTCTTTTTAGAACCCTATGAACTAGTTATTGTCTGAACCAGCCTCCAGCACTGAAGGATCACTGGTGTTGATATCTGGCAATAAAAAATGTCACGAGCATCATGTAACACAGCTTTCAGACAACCATAATACAGACACATTTTAGCACCCACATTACAGAAGAAAACCTAGACTTTAAGTGGTTCAAATGAACTGGAATTATATCACTATAAGTGATACCAAAGTCCAACCTCATAATGTCTGGATATTGTGGCTGCAAAATGGATGCTAAAATCCCCTTGCATTACTGACGTCTGAAATTGGCATTACGTCTGGTTACACAAACAGCATTTTTCTCCCCAAAAAAATCGCATTTTTATGCAGTTTTTGGAGCCAAAGAAAGAAATGGGATGAAAAGTTTTAAATATGCTTTTAGATATGATTAAAAATGCATTGAGAAACGCAGTGGTGTTTTTCCAATAAACACTCTGAAAAACCACCCTCAAAAGGGCTTTCCAGGCCTTAAGATAGGCCATCAATCAGTGGAGGGCTGACTTCTGGCTTACCTATCAATCAAATAATTGAACATGCCATTAATCAGCTGATTGGTGGGGTGCTGGGAGTCAGACCCCTATTGATCTTGTTTTTTTTTTCTTTTTTTTTCAAACACAGCTTTATTCAATAAATGATAGTGAAATACACAATCCAACAAAAGCACTTGTAAATACGTGTTCAAGTCAAGAACATATATAAGGCTAAATGGCGGAGTGTAACTCTTACACAGGGAAGGTAAGGGAACGGGACTAAAGGAAAAGGAGGGACAGAGGTAACAAAAAAACACATCTAACCAAAGTAGTAATAATGACAAAGATAAAGATAGCAAGAGCATTACATAAAGCCTTATCCTCTTAAGTCCGTGCCTAACAATTGTGAGAGATACAGGACCTAGATCAAACCAACAAATTACCAACAAAATAAGTAACTGAGAAATTGTACATTCTCATAAAATTTCGGATTCGACTCGGCCAGACCCCACTCCCGACATCCCACAAGAGAACACAGTAGGTGATTGATAGAATGTACCAGTCCCATGAAACCAATACCATACACAGGGAAATATCAGATAAGATTACGGTATTCTGGAGAGGCCTATTGATCTTGTTTTGATGGCCAACCCTTAGATGGGGTTATCCATACCAGAAAATTCTATACTTCATGCCTTAAAAACCATATTATTCTAATATGTATAATGTATTTGAAATAAATACAGATTCAAAGTAAGCACAACTTAGAATGCAGAATTTGCCTGAACTAAATGACACATTTTTTAACACACAGATGAAAGCACTATGGCTTTCAACGCCTTTATAAATCTACAAAACACAATACAATACAACATATATTATTTGTACGACTTTTGCAATACAAGAACTAGGGTATACAAGAATTATTGCAGTTTCTGAAACACCGAAGGCTATAAGTCCACTCTGCTGACTCAGTTGAGGTTTATGAGACTTGTGTAGCACTAATAAATCTTGTACTAGCACACCTAACACAAATCATCTGGAGTAAAATAAATAAATAAATGTACCAAAAGGAAGAAAGTTCTCAGTGATGTGACTATTTAACTGCCTGTGCAGGGCATTTTATGAGAGAGTTTTCACCTGGTTATTATTGCAGTGAATGAGAGGCAGAGTTCACTACAAGCATTTAAATGGCTTAAACAACAGCTCCCTTTTGCCAAAAGATTCTGAATCTTTGTTTGTGCTTTATGAGCTGTTGGCAGGCTGTGTGCAAATCAATTTACACTGGTTACTGAAAAACAGAATCGCATACTACAAAACTGCTACAGTTCAAATCGAATACACATAATGAGATTGCTTGACATACACAACTGAAGCCAGTGGTTGGTGACAAATTTCAATACTGATACTTATAAGAGATCGCTTTTATTAATTGCCAAGTGGAGTTATAAAATATTTAACAACTTACCATTACTCTATTGTTCCACCTTTACACATAGTCAGTTGTTGCACAATCATTTTGGTCACCAAGACTCTAAATGGCTCTTATTGAGTGATCTTGCCACTGCAAAAGTCCGATTTTCCTCTGGTTGTTCACCCAAAATTTACTCTCAAAGGGTTTGTCTAACTACAAGGATTGCTTTTTATGTTAAAGATCTTGCAAAAACAAGAAACTTTCCAAGATATTCCTAGATATCCCCTCTTGTATGGGCTGCATCAGCGTCTCAGATTGCTATAGCTACAGACCTGTTCTCTCTCTCCCGATAGGCTGCCAGTGCTGGTCTCTATAGCCACAGACCTGGTGTCCTCAGCAGCTTGTCACTGCAGGCCAGTAGAAGTCAGTAAGCATGCTTCTGAATTAAAAAATGAAACCGACTCGGACGGAGCGCCCTTGTTTCGCTCCGTATTTTGTCTCTCCATTTTTCGGCAATTATTGGTGGTTTTCTCTTTTTACCAGCTTTCTGTTCCTACTGTTTGGTGGGCAATTTTTTGATGTTGATAGATGTATGTACCTCCAATGGCTTTCTCTATGTGATGTACACGAGCACCATTGTTTCTTTAGCTCTGCCGACACGATTAGAGATTCTGATGTTGCTCGTCTGGCCCGAACCTACTGTGTGTATGCTTGTCAGCTAAAAGCCATGCCTTTTTGTTAAATGGTGTTGATGTTTGTACTACCGGACGTTTCGTAATTCTTTGCATGTACAAATCCGCTGCATTGAGCGTTTTTCTTAACCCTGTGATTTGTACTATTTCTTGGTTTTTCAATAAAGCATTTTTAATAAGAAAAAAAAATGAAACCGAAAAAACAGGACTAAGGTAAGATGAATCGATGTAGTGAGACAACCCCTTTAAGATTATGTCTAATATCACTAAAGGGACGTTTATACGATGTGGATTCTACTGTTAAAATAAACGCATTGTCCGTCGCGTTTTTTTACTAAAGTACATGATTATTGCAAGTGGATTTAGAGGTGTTTTTCGGATTTGGTTTTATAGGCGGTTTGCCTATTAGTTTTGGACGTGGATGTGCGTTAAAAACCACATGCAATATATGTACAAATGTTTTGAGTGCGTATTGCATGAGGATTTTAGCCATCCCACTGACATCAATAGTAATGTCATGTCATGTGTGAAGTTTTTTGACCACGCATTGGTTTTAATAGCCGCATGTCGAAACTATTCTTTGCCTGAACTACGTGTATTTTCTATTGAGATCAATGGGAATTGTTTTCTTTCAGTTTTCAACAAGAATTTCTAGGCGGAATCTGACTAGAAATCCTCGTCGTGTGAACAGAGCCTATCAAGGCTGTAAGAAATAGAGAAGTGTGGTTTGTGTTGATGGTTACTTTCCTTTTCACTGTTCTAAATTTGGAGGAAATTTGTCTGTGAGTCTTTTATAATGACTAAGCTGCATATGATAACAAGCATGAGAAACAGTTAGATACAACAAACAAAACTAGAAATATAAAATTATGAAAACAGAAAAAAGACATAGTTCATCTAGTCTTCCTTGTATTATTTCCTTTCTATCTTAGGATAGCTGTATGTTTAATCTAGGCATGTTTAAATTTACTTACTTGAACTATTTAACCACATGTTTTCCAAGCATCTTTGACTTCCCCCACCCCCACATCTCCGATATTTATAGCATACAGATGTGGTATGCCTTACAGGGGTTTTCACACCATGCTGTTTTAACAAAGCCACAGAAAGCTTCAGACTCGCACTTACTGGTTAGGCTGTGGGTGGTTTTATAGCAGTGATTGGCATATCAGCCCTGGTATTCCTAGCTGTTCCTGTTACAGTTACATTACTGCTGGAGGTTTGTAAACTGTAGTTGTCAGAAAAAGCCTGCCCCGCCGGCCCACTCGAGCGACGACGGCCTGACTTGGGGTGTATCGTGATGTTGCGCTGCCCCCTAGGGGTACACAAGGTCAGCCAGATACTGTTTCACCGTTAACCCCTGTCCACACGGGCACAGGGAGACTCCGGGAGGGCGAGAGAACACACTCCTCGCCAACGACCCTGAACGGCTGAGAGAGATTTGTTTACCCACACTGGTTAAACAAAAATCTGCCAGTCTAATAGGCTGCCACCAGTTTCTAGTTTAGTTATAAGACCGGTCCGTTACCGACTTATAACAAGGCCAGGAACCAGCCTTGGGGTAGCTATATATTATAGACCGAGTACTAGGCGTGTGAGGCCGATGATCAAGACAGATTAACTCAGATTAAAGTTTATAGATTTAATTAGCCTTGGAGGGCACACTACTGTAGACAAATATATACAAAATGATAATAATATACAGATAAGAGTCAGAGGTACAAATATAAGTATGGGTTACAGACAAAGGCAGTAAAATGTGTCCAGTTACCTGTGGTTGGCTTGGTTCTGGGCTCACATGGGGGGCTTATGTGGCCTGGCTTCTGTGTGTGGATGCTCCTGGAAATGCTCTTAGGTACCCCCACTCTTGAATGCAACAACTGGCCCCCATCTGGGGCTCCTGCTTATATCTGTAATGGGACAGCCCACTTGGCAGCCCACTACACTCCCCCCACACACCCCTGGGCCGGTCTATGAACTCTGGCCATGCAATTTCTGACTGAAAAAAACAAAATGGGCCATACCTCGGCAGGGCATTGGGCACAGAACAGAACCAGTATCATCATCAGAACTGGCTGGACCTTAGCTACGCCCTGGTGTCAGACATCCCTATCCTAGGTGCTCCCTAAGTCCAGTTCTCGATTTCTCAGTCCCCCTGCATCGTGCGAATGTGGGAGTGGTGGCTATGTGCGTTGGGAGTTCCATATTTTAAGATATGAAACCGCCATAGACCAGTTATGAGCGGATCGCCTATAAATCTTTATGAAATATTGAGGCCGCTGCGGCTAGGAGCCTTTTGGTCAAGTCTGTGAAGCTGGGGTTGAGAGTGCACATGTGTCTTAGGTGCCAATTTATGGAAATGAGAATCCTTTTGATATGTTGACCTTCCTGCTGTGGGGCCTTCCTATGGAAGGACATTTACAATGGTCTGAGCTGGGTGTTAATTAATTGAGGCTTTCCTGGGAGCTGGGGCCATTTGTGAGATCTGACCAGATACGAAGTTGGAGATGAAGTCATTTTTTGAGTGAATTCCTCACAGTAGTGCACAAGGCTACAGAGCTCTAAAGGGTTAAAGTTTGTCAGGAAGTAAACAAGCATTAGTCTTTCAACATAAGGAGCAGGGAATGACATCACTAGGCGAACACTGCTGCAGTCTGTAAGAGCAGAGAGAGGTGGCTGATAACTAGGAAAGCTTGTGTACAAAAGCAGGAGAAAAGATCTGTTCCTAAATCTGAAGAGAAGCACAATCTGGAAAGTAATGTATTTGGTAATAAACTTTGTTTACCTTGTTTAAAGGGAATATGTCGCCAATTTTTTTTACTTATTAAATCAAACCCCTGATCCATATGCTTTCCTCTCAGTCGTTTTTATTTCCTGATTGTAGATTTCTCTTTTCGGCAGTCTATATATGATTGTGGGAAAGACATTCTTGTTTGCACTGCTTTAACAGCAGTCAGAGAGATACTTTACAGCAGCTTCATGCCCATAGGATTCTTAAGACAGTTTCTGTCCCATAGATGTCTATAGGATAGTTTTCACTGTGAAGGGAGGGGAGAGGGGGAGCTGTGACATCTCCTCTTGTGACTGGTGGATTCTGTGTTATCTGTACTGTACACAATGGTGTCTCCTTTCAGTTTGACCCTGCTTTTACTGATAATGAGCACACTGCTGAAAAGCTCTCTAAACAGAGCAGGAAGTGTCAGACGATTATTAGGCTTAGGGGCCAAAGTGAAAACTGCAGGACTTAAGAATTATTAAAAAAAATATTGAAAGTGATATGGAAAATTTTAAAAAAATAACCAAAAATTCCTAAAAAAATATGTTAACATAAAAATGTGAGTTAAACAATAAGTAATTTTTTGATGACACACTTTAAAGCTAATCAATGAATTGGGAATACCCCTTTAAGTAGCTAATGGGTGCTGCTGCCATCTCCCACCCCACCTTCTAATATTGATAAGAAAGATAGGTGACGTCCAGTGTTCTTCAAAAAAGCACTCAGTTTATTTTAGATCGGAGATGAGACACATCAGACCCGTAAAGGACAGCTAACGCATTTCAGGTCACGTGGACCTTTAGTCACCTATCATTCTTATCTGCATCTGCTTTGCCTCAACAAAGTCTGTGCTTCTTCAAGGTCTGGTAAGCTGGTGTTTACTTTGAACTTTATCTTTACCTTCTAACATGGATTCTGATCATCTACCTAATTTAAACTGTTCCCCCTTTTTTGTTCTTATTTTATTATTTAAAACACTTTTCACCTTTATTTAAACCATTAAACTAATTAAAGATTTTGATCATATTCATTTTTATCTTCCTTACCTTATGCTTTACAAATTAAGTTAAACCTTTCCTGATTAGTTCTTCCACCTGTTGATTGATTCTAAAGCTGTTAGAAATCAAGACCCCTAAAGCCTTCTCTACTGAAGTCCTGGCTAAACCAGATTGGCAAATATGATACGATACTTGGATAGAAGATTTCCTTTCTCTAAGTGCATTACTTTACATTAACAACGTTGAGCTGCGGTTTCCAAATTCACTAAACTACCTGCAGATTAAGTCTACATTTTACATTACTTATCTAAGAGATATTTTTGTGAAACCATTTCAAAAACTTTGCCAAAGTCCAGATAGGTGATATCTACAGCATCACCTTCATTCAACACTACAGTGACATAGAAAATGTAAATGAAACCAAAACCAGTAAAACTAAACTTTTATGGGTCCAACAAGTTATATTTTTTCGGTGATCATTCATCTTCTTTAGCAGAGTTTCCAGAACTTTTCTACTGCAGCTTGCACACTAACAAGCAAGTTAATTGTGAACAGAGCATTTGGCCGAACATGCGCACTGCTGTTTTGTTGAAAGTCCTTGAGACCTATGAAGAGAGTCAAGCGCTGTACTCGGCTTTCTTTGTTACTCCCACAGACTTTAGCAAACGTTTTGCCTACTGCCTAATATCATACAATTAGGTCAGCTACACTTCCAGTACTTCCTACAGGTAGATTTATACTATAAAATATTTACTTCCATAGTCAACCATAGTTGTGGTTTTTCTGCTCACTAATCTCTTTGACGTGGTTTACTTACCTTTAATGGCCATTTTAATAGTGTCCACTGAGCATTCACTCCTGCTCTTTATTTCACCAAGCGCTGGATGCTGGAGTATTTTTCCACCATTTTGGAAGAAATCTACAAAGTAGACTCTGAATGGGGCCTAAACCAGGCCTAAAATGTGTCAATGCTGATACCTATGTTTCTTTGAGTCTTGACTTTATAGCTTTGGAATCAATATTAACATGTAACAATATAACTTTAACCTTTTGTATAAAGCAATATCTTAAATACTGTACTCATTAATTAAAATGTTAAAAGCCTAAATGTGGGAGATAACAGGACTAGCATTCAGTTCCTCAAAGGATATTCCGTAGAGGCAACATAAAGTCATCATTATGTCAGCATGTTCACCATTCTGATTAATGTTGCAAGTTATAACCTGAGTTTGCAGTTCAGGTATAATACTATTTCTATTACTTCATGTCTGCTCTGCATTGGTTTATACACTGCAACAAATTCTAATACAAACAGCTAAAATTCTGCAGAGCCCAGAATACAATGAGAAATTTATTTGTCACAATCTTTGATTTGTTTTTAAGCTAAAATTATCATTTTAATATCCGAGTGACCAGTCTAATCATTGATCAAAGCTCTGAAAGCTACTAATCAGCCTCTGCTTTGTGTCTTGTGTGAATTATACAGTTATTAGTTGCAGGAATGGATTTATCACTAATCTAGCAGATTAAAAAAGCATACATGATTCATTTAAATTAAATAGAGGATTTTTATAAACTATAAATGATCATGGCATCTGAAATTTACTATCTAAAGACTCCTAGACAGAGCAAAAGCCACAGTAAAATACAATAAACACTGCTGAATTTCATAGCGTCAAGTTTTATTTCCAGTCCTTAGTCCGACCTTCATTAAGTACTCTATTTTTTTTTCTGCAATCATCTGTTAAAGATAGTTTTTTAGAGTAGATAAAGTCAATCGTTGCTACAAAACGGCAACATTGAACAGCAAGTTGGTTAGCACTGTTGTCTTAGGGCGCGTTCCCACAGCACAGGACAAATACCGGTTGGTTTATCCGACCGGTATTTGTCTGGTTTTTGTGCCGTGCACGCGGCCGCAGGGGGACGGCTTTTCTCCGCGATTAGCGGAGAAAAGCCTCCCCCTTCACTTGTTCAGATTCCGTCCGAAAACCGGACGGCAGAATGAACATGCACAATGTTTTTCAGGCCGCCGGGGGTTTGAAAAATCGCCGGGTGGAAAACCCGTGCAGTGGGGACTGCTGTACGGGTTTTCGATAGTGGTTCGTGTAAAAGTTTGCGATCGGGTTTTCAGACTGTTTGCAAAACCGCAAACTGTCTGAAAAAACGGCCGCAAACCGGTTCCGTAGGGACAAGGCCTTACAGTGCTGGGGTCATTGCTCAAATCCCACCACAGACAACATGTGCAAGGAGTTTGTATGTTCTCCCTGTTTTTCGTGCGGTTCCTCTGGGTACTCTGGTTTCTCCAACAATCCAAAAACATGCATAGGTTAATCTGGAATTTAGATGGTGAGCCCCAATGGAGACAGGAAGCAATGTGAATAATAATAATTATCTCTGTACAACGCTGTGGAATATAATGGCACTATATAAAAGAATAAAATACATAAGTTTCTTTTGGTACAGAAAAATACCTGATTCAAGTTAAAAGGAATCACTGTGTTATCAATTGAATCTATAAAATACTCTACTACCCATAAGCAAACCTTGTTCATACAGAGTAGGACCCCTCTAAAAAATGTATCACTACTGCATCAAAAAACCTTGCATGACATGTGGTTTGCTGCAATCGTTTCTAAGGGTGCTTTCACACAGTGCGCTATTGTCACATTTTTCGTGTGGTTTTTCTGTTGCAGCACTGCACTGCCTTAATTAACATCAAGCACTTCACAATTTCCTAAATTGTTTAGAAAGGTGTTGCAAGTGAGCATTCAATTATTGTGTTTGTAGTTCATAAGACCTTAGGCACAATAATTGATTACTAACTTACAACACCTTTCTCACAAATTCAACAAATGGAAAGGAGCTTGCTGTTAGCAAAAGCAGTACAGTACTGCCAAAAAAAGAAAAAACGAAACAACAAAAACCCGGGGGGCAACAAATAAATTGTTGGTACATAAAGCTAAAGGGCCTTTTTTTAATTGGGGGTAAGGGCCAAAAGTTTTGGTTTAATTCTAATATTTTCCCCCCCAACAGGCTTTTTGAATAATGATACAGTAACAACTTTTCAAAAACAAAGGGGGTTTGTAATTAAGTAACTGGGAAAAATAGTATGGACCCTTCCTTTTTTTGCACAGATCATGGTATGGTACTGGTATGCCCCCAGTACTTTTTCACATAAGTCAATAGTTAGGTCACAACACTAGTAAATCTCCTTAATGATAACAGCCCTTCTTTCCTCAGGACAAGACTCAAATTAGCAATGTTTTGATTGATAATTTTACTTACCGTATATACTCGAGTATAAGCCGATTTTTTTCAGCACAAAAAATGTGCTGAAAAATCCCCCCTCGGCTTATACTCAAGTCACTGTCGGCGCTCGGGCAGTGCGATGGCCCATGCGCCGACAGGGACGCTTCAGTTATATGCGACTCCTCAGGGAGCGCATATAACTGAATCCCGAGTCAGCTGACAGCATTCGGGCGCTGCGGTGGCCCGGGCACTGTCAGCGTTCTCCTCCCCTGTGTGCGACTCCTCCGGAGCGCATGCAGGAGAGGAGATACCCACTGCTCCGCAGTGGACTCCGGGCGGCCGCAGACTCGCGGCCGTCCGGAGTTTCCGGCACAGGCACGTGTGTCATCACGCTGCGTGCCGGCCTGATGACATCACCCGCCTGTGCCGAGAAGACCGAGGAGCGTTGCCCGGAGACGGAGCAGGGGATCGAGGTAAGTGATTGTTTTTTGTTTTAAAACGATGCCTATACCTGCCTAGTACTGCCTATACCTGCCTAGTACTATCTACACCTGCCTAGTACTGCCTATACCTGCCCTATACCTGCCTAGTAATGCCTATACCTGCCTATACCTGCCTTTAGTATCTCCCTATACCTGCCTAGTACTATCTATACCTGCCCCATACCCGCCTATACCTCCCCTATACCCGCCTATACCCCTATACCCGCCTATACCGCCCTATACCTGCCTAGTACTATCTATACCTGCCTATGTTTCTGCCTATACCTGCCCTATACCTGCCTAGTACTATCTATACCTGCCTAGTACTGCCTATACCTGCCTAGTACTGCCTATAGCCTGCCTATACCTGCCTAGTACTGCCTATACCTGCCTAGGGGACCTATACCTGCCTATAGCCTGCCTAGGCGACCTATACCTGCCTATAGCCTGCCTAGGGGGACCTATACCTGCCTATAGCTTGCCTAGGGGGACCTATACCTGCCTATAGCCTGCCTACGGGGACCTATTCCTGCCTATACCAGCCTATAACGACCTATACCTGCCTATACCCTGCCTATGAGGGCCCCATACCTGCCTATGGGGGCAATTGCCTGTGTAGGGGGACATATAGCTGCCTATACCAGCCTATGGGATACATTAAACTGCCTATACATGCCTATAACCTGCCTATGGGGGACATTAAACTTCCTATACCAGTCTATATCTGCCTATGGGGGACATGAAACTGCCTATACCAGCCTATATCTGCCTATGGGGGACATTAAATTTTCTTTCCTATACCTGCCTATGGGGACATTTTAAAACCCTGCCATTTACCTTTTTTCCTATTTGGGGGCAAAAATGCCTTGTTAATTTTATTGGGTTTTACTATTTTTAAAAATTTATTAATTTTACCGGTATCCCGCATTTTCCCAACCCAACCCTTATACTCAGGGGCTAAGCTTTCCCGAAGTTTTTTGTGGCAAAATAAGTGCCTCACTTTCTGCGGGTTTCCGGGGGAAAGGCCCCTCGAGATATTTCCCGGTAGGTTCTCAGAAAGGAAAAAAAAGGGGCCATCCTTCCTAACTGTAAGGGGAAAAATGTGAATCTGTGGTATAGCCTTCCTGAGGAGCTGGTCACAGCAGGAACAGTTGGGAGTTTCAAGAAAGGCTTAAATAACTACCTGAAACTAAAGAATATTAATGCGTATGTAGCTATGTAAAATCCTGGATCCTGTCCGGTGGCGGCTCTGGGGTCAGAGATGGGCTCTACACTGGAGCAGATTGGTTCTCGCCTTGTGGATTTCAGGGCATTAACCAGTGGGGAGGCTGGGCTTAAAATACTTGTCTCCCTCCCTTCAACCACATTTTCCCCACCCTCGGATGAACTTGATGGACACGTGACTTTTTTCAACCGTACTAATACTATGTAACTATGTGGTGGCCCTATAATTCTTGAAAATCAATACAAATTTTGCCTAATTGTTTAGTTACAAACATGTTACTTCATCCATTTCTATCTGTGTTGCAAATAATACAGTGGACCCTTATGTTACATTGGCCTCAGGATACAATACTTCCAGACAACGGTCTTTCCGGGGACCGTTTTTTTAATGTGGTTTCTGTATTAGCAAAGTACATGCAGTAATTAGCGGTCTAGTAGCGCCTCTCTACAGTACAGTGTGGCACTACATGTCCTGTACTGCTCTTACATGTATTAGTGAGGTGCATGCATTGATTGGCGGTCTAGTAGCGCCCCTCTACAGTACTGTACAGTAGTAAATGTTCTGTACTGCTCTTTATGTGTGCCAGGATGGACCATGTGAGGGTGACCCCATTTTATTTATCTGTTGTCTTGTGTACAAAGTACATGACCCAAAGAAGCTCCTGTCCTCAAAATAGAAAGTGATTTTCAGCTTCCAGCAGCCCTCTCTGATATATGTAAAGCCTATTAGTTATCTGATTAGTTGTCTTTAATTTTCATTTTGCATTATGCCAGGATATGCTTGGGGCTTCAGAAGCAATTATCAGTTTTTCATAGAGTTATGGTTTCAACACACAATGGTTTCAAGATGCAATGGCTGTCTTGGAACCAATTAATATTGTATGCTGAGGGACCACTTTATATGGTATGTAACATATACAGTTGTATTTCTAGTTTGTTGTTCTCTGTGTAGCATCATTCTGACACTTCAGTAAAGTGAGGAAAAGAGACTTAATAATTTACCCTACAAAAACGCATTCATTACAAAAGAAAGAACTGTACCCGCTGTAAAAGATACAATACAAAGCAAAAGCTTTTGCTGTGCAATTAGTTCTGATGGACAGGAGGTCAATATGGAACCATTCTCAATAAGTGAAATGCAAACCTAATGAAAATAAAACTAAGATTCGATTAAATGATTAATGAATATTTTAGACAAAATAAGATTGATATTGTCCCTTTAAGCAATTGTAACGTGCAGAATTTAAATGTCTCCTAATAAGTATAAGTACAACACAGTGAGCGAAACAAACTATTTACTTTAACAGATTTATTTTCGCTTTTAGATGTCCTTTATGACATTAGTGTCAATTATCAAGTCATTACTGTAAAAGAACACAAACAAACAGCACTAATGCTATGGGCCTTCAGTTCCTATGGCCTTTGGTGCCAGGTTGTTCAGTGTGAAAAAGCATAAATATTACCATCTGCTACAAGAGCCTTCTGACTGAGTGATGCTGTTCTAGAATCCCCTGGAGTCTACAAGAAAGGCAGACAGCTTTCAGCCTGCAGGACTGAAGCTCTCAACATCTGTATCTGACGGACCTGTAATTTCTCTACTCCCAAGGTATGATGTCTCAGTTACAGTGCCTGTCATTTCCAGCATGGGACTTATGAGCACTCATTAACACATGCATTCATGCAAGGGCTATGCATATATTAAATATATAATAGAAAAATCCTTCACAGCAAACAAGTTGCATATTTTTCTATTATTTAATGCAAATTGCTTTCTACTTTTATATCTTAATTCATTGCATTTTCAGTTCAAGAAGTAAGATTAAAAACTATTAATTATTATAATATAAAGAAACCCTACTCTCTAGGCTGACATGTAGGTTGTGTTGTTTAAAAAAAAAAAAAAACAACACTAAGCACAGGAAATATACAAACATACCTACTATGTTGTAAAAATGTAGAAAAAAATTAGAAAAGTTAAAAAATGTGTGTAAGACAGATCGTTCTTCTGCTCAAAATAGTTTATAACTAGCATCTTCCACATGTCTATTGTACATTGGCATAATTATTTAAATGCATTTTTCACCACATTAAGGGGCTTTGGTAGCAATTTTTTAAGCAAACTTGCGACTTAAGATTGTTTTTAGGGACTAGTCGAGTTATAACGTCGCTTTGAGGGGACTGTATATTAGATACCACCATAAATTACTCCATCTAATAAACGCACCCCTTAAAGCATTCAAAACACCATTCAACTGGCCCACGATGACCAATCCACTTTCCAGGAAACTGCCCTCTTTATGCACTGAAGATGGCATATTCCCTGAGTTTTTACAGCAAGATGGTGCACCACCACATTATGGGTGTCAGGTCCGAGCACTCCTACATGACCAGTTTCCTGGAAAGCAGATTGGTTGTCATGGGCCAGTTGAATGGCCACCAAGATCTCCCGATCTGGCCCCCTTAGACTTTTATCTTTGGGGTCATCTGAAGGCAATGGTCTATGCTGTGAAGATACGAGATGTGCAGCATCTGAAACAACGGATACTGGAAGCCTGTGCTAGCATTTCTTCTGCGGTGTTGCTATCAGTGGGTCAAGAGTGGGAGAAGAGGGTTGCATTGAAAATCCAACACAATAGGCAGCACTTTGAACACATTTTATAAGTCATAAACTTGTAAATAACTCATGAAAGAATAAAGTGATGTTAAAACCATTGTTTTTCTTGTGAAATTCTCAATAAGTTTGATGTGTTACATGACCCTCTTCCCATTGGAAAAAATAAAGTTGGATTCAAAATGGCCGACTTCAAAATGGCTGCAATGGTCACACCCATCTTGAAAAGTTTTCCTCCTCCCATATACTAATGTGCCACAAACAGGAAGTTGATATCACCAACCATTCCCATTTTATTTAGCTGTATCCATATAAATGGTCCACCCTGTATTTTCAATGGAATGGTTGGTCACACAACATGCCAAAAATCTTTTGGCAAGTATGCAGCTGCTAAAATACCTGTGATTGTCATGATCCCTGCTTCTTTTAATATTCTTCAACTACCATTATTAAAATATATAAAAAGAATAAAATATGATGATAAAAATGATCACCATCACACCTTCTCACAGCTTTGAGCAGAGTGATCACTTTATGATACAGCACTAACCTCTGAGATAAATGTGAGCACGATGAATGTGCCAGAATACAGATTATCAATTATAAATGAAAACTTCATTCTTTTACATCTAATTTCACCCGGATTTAACACTCACTGGACAATGGATGTGGTTTACCTGACAGAAGAAAAAAATAGGAGTTCTCCATAACTAAAGAAAAAAACAAACAAAATGATGTGTATTTCTTAATAGACCACAAAAAAATAAAACCTAGCAATCTGAAAAACTGATCAAGTATATATTGAAGGGCATTTCTATAAAATTCTTTTATTTCAAAGTGAGAAATCCTGTGATCAAGCACAGTCCAAACTAATCTTAGATTTAAGAATTAAAGTTAAAAGTTATAGTTAAAGGGTTTTGTTACTACAATGATTAGCTTTCAATATGTAGGGATGGATAACTGAAAACTTTTTCTAAATAATTTGCGGTGTTTAATTTTCTTTGGTCAGGAGATACATAAGATTTTATCTCCTCTTAAAGCACACAAGTTTCTGGTTGCAATCATCTCTCTCCCTGCTCTCTCTTATCTCTCATTGTTCTAAGCTGACATCAGTCATTCTCTCCAACCATGGTGAACCACCTCCTGCAGTCCTCCTCCTAGTAATGGACTTTGAAAGCTTCTCATTTAGCTAAGTAAGCACCCTTTAGAGTTCTGCAGCCTGAGTACTATACTTTATAAATCCCTTGCACTCGTTCTCGGTGTAACAGGTATAGCTAGGAATAGCAGAGCAGATGTATCAATCACTGCTACTGACGCACCCACAGTCTGAACAGCATGTGTAATTCTAAAGCTGGCTGTGAAACTGTGTGGTTGGAAAATCTGTGTAAGAAAAAAAAGATAAAAAAATAAATAACATACTGGTAATACTCAAGACATTTTACTTTACTTTGATGCTGTTGTAATTGCAATCCAAAAGAAACCGCTTTCTTCTTTACTTCCCTGAAGACAAATCTTTTACCTGTCCCTCATTCTCCACCTTCAGAAATTAACGTCTAAAAACAAAGGTCATACTTTGATTGCAATAAATACCCTGCAACCCTAGCTTACACGTCATGACATTTATATTCCTTCCATCAAACACACACTCAGACATAGTAAGGTGAAAGACCACTGCTTCTCTGCAAAATTTCTACACTCTTTGTTCCAGGTGTTAGAAGAAAGCACTTGATGATGGACATACCAAGTAGCCTGGCGTTTGGTTTACTTTATGGAAAGCACAGTAAACTACAATTTTTGATAGAACTGTACAAGACGAAAACAATCCAATAGAAATCAATGGCAGATATATCCAACTGTACAAGAATATAGCTGCAAATGTCTGGTCTATACATTTTGTGCTATTGTCCCCAATTCGATGCCAAACAAAGTCCAAACATTGTGTGAAGAAGGATAATAGACTAATGGCTTTGTATGTTAGATCACGCTGCCAATGAAGATAAATGAGATCTATGGAAACCTACGGAAAGTAAAATTCAAAATGTAAAGCAGTAAAGACAAGACACTCAGAGAGCCCATCCATAAGTACCTGCTGCCCTATGGTATAAACTTGAGTCCTCGATAGATTATTTAGTATTTAGTATTACAAGTGTTGCCATGACTTTGATATGAAAGTAGTTTGATACTCAAGTACAATGTCATAATAAATAGTATAATTAATGTAAAAAAAAGAATACAGCATATTTTACATTAAAGGGGTTGTCTCGCTACAATGATTGGGTTTTAATTTAAAGATCTTTAAAAAACAAGCAGCTTTGCAATATATGTTCATTACAAATGTCCTACTGATTTTGAGCTAGCCCTGTTAGTATTACTACATCAGCTTCTCAAATCTCTATAGCAGCCGACCTGTTGATCCTTATCTTACTGGCTGTCAGGTCTGAATGACTCATCACCTTTGAAGACAGGTCTGAGCAGAGAGCCCCTGCTTCTGTAGTGGAAGGAGGGGGATGAGGACTCTGGCGTCTGTGTCCTGGATTAACCCTGTGTGTGCCTGCTTCCTCCTGCTCTCTACACAGATAGATGTGACAGCAGTGACCCTGTCTGTTACTATAATCATGATGTGTCTTTGGAACTGTGACTATACTAATACTATGCAGATCAGGGGGCATGTGAATACTTTATGTTCTCCTGTATTAGGGACACATCCTGAGTATAGTAACACTGCCCTTGTTGTTGCTGGAGATGTGGAGACTTGTAAGCTAAGCAGGGGATATAGGAACACTTGCATCCTCTCTGCTCTATTAGCACACCACTTCACACTCATAGATCAGCCCTCTCCTGCAACAGACCTAGGCAGACACACACAGGGTGAACTCTGAGAGCAAACCCCCTCCCACCCCCTGTATAGAAGTTACGTAGCTGCCTGTGTGCTGATGGGAGGGGGGAGAGGGAGCAGAAGGACAGACCAAGAAGCACGCCCCTCAGTTCAACTTACCAGGGACACTGACAGGCTGAAAGCTCGTAATGAGACAACTCCTTTAATTACTATTTATTGTACTTGATGGGTATCAAAATACTTTCAAATCAAAGTTAAGGCAACACTAGTAAGACTAAAGAACTTATCAAGGATTTCAGAAACTAGTTAATACCATAGGGCACCAAGTAATTGTGGACGGGTTCTCTGTGTGGTTTTTTTTCATTATTTTTCATGTAAGAATTAGAATTTTACCTCCCATAGATTTCTTTAAACATTTTATTGAGGTGAAACACTCAAGCAAATGATCACAGCAGACGATGATGAGATTAAATGACAAGTGTAACAGAAGTAAAAAAGAAACAACTCTGCTGTTCTAGAAACACATCTGGGGGGGGTGTCAATTAATTTCAATTCACAGGCACGGCTGTAGTTAATGCGTCTAGCAACCTCTAATAGAGATTGGGCCCTAGGTTCTTTACAATGTCGCGCAATTGCAGTTCTGGCTACTTAGTTGTTCAGTAATAGATAATAATGGCAACCATTATTATCTATTACTGAACAACTAAGTATCGGCATCCAATGCTTGCTGAGTTCCCCTGATGAACCCCCGCACATCCATTAGGGGGGGGAAACGCGTCGGGACAGAGGAGACCCATCTCAGCTGCTTGATAAGGCCGTATTATAAACATAGATAAAGTGATCTCATGAATGGGACTGAAGAGATCTTTTTTCAGCTACTGGGTAGGGTCGTATGATGAATACAGATTGAGTTATCTATTTGATCCCTTATTAGAGGATGAGACAAGACTGTTTATATACCTGAGTGTATCTGTACAATCCCTCTATCAGTTGGAAGGATAAAAAAGTATTGATAACTATGAAAGGTTGTATTTAAAGGGAAGTTAAATTGGTGATTTTTTTTTTTTTCATTTCCCTGTTGATGATTATGCATATATTGTAAGTGTATCTGTAGAGTGGAAGGGACTTAGATACTGTAGAGGGATAATTAGGATTCTTTAGGGTTAGTCCTCGTAGGTGGGGCCGTCCTTTTTGGGACGATGACCCTGCTTTTGTTAGGTGTTGTCTAGGGAATAGATAAGGGATAGAAATTTAGATTTGCATAGGTATCATATTTGTTTATTAGTGATTTATTATTCTAAAATTTTAAGAGTATATTAAAAAAAAGGTATATTTTAGAGGTAGGGTTTGTTGAAAGATTACAGTGATAAGGTTTAAGCACAAACTCTTGGGGTATATTTCTTTATTTTCTGTGATTTGTATGTTTAACATAAATGTTTCATGCGGTTTTAGTTTTGGGGTGCTCCAATATGGTTGGTACATGTGACTGGAAAATTCCTAACCTAAGTACAAGTAGATGGGTGCCATCTTTGAGGCCTACTAAAGCAGAATGCAAGCAAAGCAGACGCTCTGTAGCAGCAAACCAGTGACCAAAATGAAACAGCCGCTATAAGGATGAGTGGATTTATTGCAGCCTTATGCCCTGGATGGGAGGAAAGCAACAGGGTCTGTGCCAACCAGAAGAGATACAAACCAAAAACCACCATCACCTTAAGCAATTATTGAATTCAAGAACGCTACCTCTGAATACCATAAGTGTAACCATTTTGCTTATTTACTCAAGTAAACAGGAGTTACGGTTTTTCCAGCTCTCCTGTCCGTATATCATATTACAGCATCAACTGGAACACTGTACAGCTGAGTGGACTCTGTTCTACTGTGCTTCATTTGAGGAAAGGAAATCTGAGTCATCTTAGGCCAGGTTCACCCAGTGTATAGAGGCGCATACCTGTGCGCGCCGCCATATGCCTGCTTTTTAGCAGCGCATACCGTGCACCAAGGAATAGGCTGGAAAATCATAGCGCTCAATAAGTGCTACGATTTACCGTATTGGCTGGGCACATTGCAGCGCACTTATGCGCCAAAGTACGCCCTGCAAATACATCATCTGAACATACCATTAGAGTCTCACAGATCCTGAGAGGCTGCTGTGAGACCCAGTAACCCTACCTACTAAGCCAGATCTATTCATTCCCAAACATAACATTTGTAAAGGCTATTAGAAACTACTTTTTATTACAGTAAATACTATGACTACTGCTGCAAGATTACCGGAATTCTATTTTGTGTTTTAATTAACAGATTTAATTATTTAATTTAGACTTTAGAATTCTATTTCTATAATCTTGTCTCATCTCTGCATCAGCCTTCTAGCTTGGCATTTTTTATAGCTACAGTGAAAATGAGTACTTCTGCTAACATTTACCATATGATATTTTAAGCAGATCTGTCATCTTTCTGGTATTTATCTTGTTTCTTTTCTAAGAAACTCTGCAATTTTTAATTAACAATATAAAGTATAAATATTTGTAGATTTGAATAAAAATGTACTCTGTATTGAAATAGCTGCTTGTAGTCTATTGGTAGGTGTCACAAAGTGAACAAGGTCAGTTCATACTGTAACGAAGTGAACAAGGTCAGTTCATTCTGTCACAATCCGGCGATGACAGTAGGCACTGACACATCGATTAGAAGGTGTGGATCCACTGTGATCACCGCAGGCAAGATGGTGTAGGGGGAGACCCACGACAGGGAACGGAGTCTAAAGTGCCCCTGGTCTTCACCGGAGCCAGCAACAAGGCCGAATCACACAACAATGAACTGCCAATGAAGGGCAGGAAGTTCCTCTTATAGCCAGGGGTCACAGATCAAGAGGCAGGCAATTGGAACACTGTCCCTTTTAATAGCAGGAAGCTGCTGCGTGCGTGCCCTAGGAAGTGCAGTGTGTGCACAGGACCCCAGGAAGCAGGAGTGAGAGTTGGTGAGTACGGGCACTGCCACCGGACATGTACGCTTGAAGCAAGGGACAGGAACCAGGACAGGCAAGTATACAGCAGAGAGGACACAGGCCACCGCGACCTCCAAACAGGGAGCTGCAGTGGAGACAAGGCAGACACAGCCACGAAAAGCGCATCCAAAACGTGCCCAAAAGTGTGTTGCGTTTTTGGATCCGTTTTTCAGGCTCCAAAAACGCACTCCATTGTTTCCTATAAGGATTTCACTTGCGTAAAACCCAAGTAGAACTGACATGACAATTCTTTAAACGGATCCGAAAAACGCATCGAAAATACGCAAGTAAACACGCATCAGCGATCACTCGGCTGAACAGCGATCACTCGTCTGAACATTGAAACTAATATAAATCACACTGCACATTGTTAGATGCGTTTTTTGTGTCCGTTTTGGGTCTGAAAAGCGGATCCAAAAACAGATCTGAAAAACGCCGTGTGAACATACTGTGACAACTCACATGCCTTCGGCCGCCATCTTGGCTCGGCCTGAGGGTCATTCAGCTCTGGGATCGCCGTTTTTCTGTAAACAGGCTGGCACTCCAATATATAGCACTCCGACACCAGGCATCAGTTTTATACTGGCCACAGCCAGCTTTATTCAGGCTCCAGATAAACGTACAGCAAACAAAAGATAAACTAAATCCTCGGCCGTCTAGCCACTGTCTACACACATTAGATTTGTCTCTCTAACCTGTGGTCTGGATCTACCATCCAGCACCACCAGCAACCACTTCACCAGTCTCCACTGGTACCGGCTTCCACAAGCCTGGGGGTTAAGAGCCTCCTCTCACAAGTTCCACTGCTTCTCCAAACTGCAGTTGACCACACCCCCCATACACCTGAAGGCCCAGGCCTTTTATAGGAAACCCGAGCCCTATCCAAATCCTGGCCTGGAACATGGGGAGTAGACCCCCACCTGACACTTTGCCTACTTCCAATAAGAGCCGACCCAGGAACGGCTGAAAAGCCAAACTAACAATACACTGTTGCCAACCACTTAGTGTGGCTGACAATACATGCGGCTGGCTCTTATCCCACCAAGGCCAGGTATCCTTGGTGGCATGTTGCAAATACAACTCGGGTATAACTCCATAACCCCATCTAGCGGCAGAAACACGCAACTACCTGTAGTCACTCTGCCACAATACCCTAAGACCTATTCGTACGTTCTATGACAACGCTCTTATCCTCTTTAACTGTGGTGTGGGAGAGGACAATAGAATTAATTATTGAAAATGTTATGTTCAGCTTTGTAACTGAAAATGCTTCATTAAAAAATTTACATGATCGAGAATATATTTCACAAACATAGTACAAAGTATATAGTTAACATATCATCTCCAGGGAAACTTTAATATTCAAAAAATACTCAACTGTTAATATGGTAATTGAAAGTTAAATGAGTACTAGTTTTGTTGTCAAGCTCTAGCATTTAGCCCAATTTTACTTAGAAAACATGTACAAGCAGCGAATACAAATGAAAAACCAACTCAAGAATTTATTACAGTCACAGGAGATCAAGTGAACTTGACAGAAACATCCCTAAATTATTTGCTTGAGAAAGTGTTTTCTGTTTACAGGAATCTTCTGCTACAGCTAACTGCCTTGCTTATAGAAAGACAGGACACTTGTCTGAAATTGCTACATATTGTAGATAAGTTACCGGGGTTCTCTCCCTATCAGGACTGCTTTTTATTTGAAAGATCTCGCAAATACCAGTCACTTTGCAATATAATGTCCATTAACAGTATCCTACCTATTCCTAGATATCTCCTCTTGTATGGGCTGCACCAGCTCCCCAGGTTGCTATAGCTACAGACCTGTTCAATCTTTCCTCATAGGCTCCCAGAACTGGTTGCTATAGCTACAGACCTGGCTTCTACTGCAGCCTAGTAGACACCATTAAACACGCCGCTGAATTCAAAATGAAACCAAGTAAAGAGGACTGAGGTAAGATGAATCAATGTAGTGAGACAATCCCTTTAAGTAAGGCCATGTCTACACAACAATGTTAAAATGCCATCCAAAATCTGGCGGCATTTAAACATGGCTGGACTGCGGTTATTGGCGCGGGTTTGCGTGGTCGGCTTTCAGATTTCAGCATATCACAATAAATTGTGGCCCCCTATTTCTTGAAATATCACTTTTTTTATTGTAAACAATAGCTTTCTAAAACGTTTTCAGTTAAAAGCATTGCATATTAGTACAGTCATAGCAGACTAGTAGCGTATGTTGCACAAACAAATAGGTAAAAAACCTTCCATAAGCTTAGAAGCAAATCATTAGATGAGGAGCAGCATGGACAACCGGCCGGGGGGGAACGCCGCAAAAAGCAACGTTTCAAGGGATCAACGCCCTCTTTCTCAAGCATGCGTGTTTTTAGGTTTGCCTTCCCTTTATATGCATGTTAACCCTTTCTGTTAACCCTTGGTTAAACAAAAAAAATTATTTTAAAAACACTTTGAAACTCAATTTCTTCATTGAGTCCATTCGGGCTTTTGGAATCAGGGACACTATCCAGTATTTTTTCCCTTTTTGTAGCTGAATCTTAATCTGATCTACATTTTTTCCCTTTTAAACACTATAAAGAATACACCATTTCCAAATCTGATACATTATGCCCTTTGGCTCAAAAAAATGTTTTGCTACAGAGGTTTCTCCGTAGCTTTTACTTGTACCAGCCCAACCCCCCTTGCCTGAGCTTTTTGTTTTTGTTGTTTGTAGTTCCTAATTGCACTTCTATGTTCATTAAGGCGAACTTTGATTTTCCTCTGGTTTGACCAAATAAATCTGTCCGCATGGACATTTTAGCGTATATATTACTGCTTTTGATTCACTGTGTATATTTCTTAATGGGTATTTTGTACCCCCTTCATTGGATGACAAATCTCAGACCCTTTTATTATAGAAGTGCAATTGAACAATTCAAACATGGGAATGTGCCCTTTTTTTGTGTTTGCAAAAAATGTTGTTTTCTCAATCCTGTTTTGTTCTAAAATCTGAAGAAACTAATGTGTCACCTAGGGAGCGACCCTTCTTGTAAACAAATCTCAGTATTTGTGAGAACAAAAAGCCAAATTGTTCATCACTCTGAAAAGATATTCCAGTTGTTACATATACTTTTCTTTATCACTTAGCATGATGGTCATATTTGGACAGATACATTAATCTGTTCTCTTTTCTTTTTCTACCATAGACCCTATCCCTTAACAACTCATCCCTTGGTTTTTTTCATGATTTCCTCCCCTAGTATTTCCATTTCTTTTTTATTATAACCTCTTGCACTGAATTTCTCTATTAGCTTCTTAGAAGCCTCTATATACAACTCATCAGAGGAGCAAACCGTCTAGCACGGATAAATTTTGCCCCTTTGGTATACCCCGAAATACCTGGGGGGAATGGAAACTGGCTTTATGTAAGACATTATTTTGGTCCACTTTTTTGCTGAAAAGATTACTGTACTTTGCTGCTATGTTTCTCCATTGTGAATTGGATAAGAGGAACACGTGTTCCTCTTATCCAAATTTCACAATGGAAAAACATAGCAGCAAAGTACAGTACCCTTGTGTTGAGATTAATAAAGGCATAGATGGTTTTCGTTACTAATCTTGAAGGGGTACAAAATCCCCATTAAGAAATACTACACATGTGAATCAAAAGCAGTAATATTTATATGCTAAATGTCCATGGGACAGATTTATAATGGCAAACCAAAGAAAATCAAAGTTCGCTTAATGAAACAAGAAGTGCAATTAGGAACACAAAAAACAAAAACAAAACTCAGGCAAGGGAGGTTGAGGCTGGTACAAGTAAAAGCTACGGAGAAAAACCTTGTAGCAAAACTTTTTTGAGCAAAGACATAATGTATCAGATTGAAATGGTGTATTCTTGATAGTGTTAAAGGAAACAATGTAGATCAGATTAAGATTCAGCTACAAAAAAGGGAAACATACTGGATAGTGTCCTTGATTCCAAAAGCCCGAATGGACTCAATGAAAATTGAGTTTCAAATTTTTTTTTAAAAAAATTTATTTTTTTAACCAAGGACTAACCAGAAAGGGTTAACATGCATATAAAGGGAAGGCAAACCTAGAACACGCATGCTTGAGAAAGAGGGCGTTGATCCCTTGAAACGTTGCATCTTGCGGCGTTCACCCGGCCGGTTGTCCATGCTGCTCCTCATCTAATGATCGCTTCTAAGCTCTATGGAAGGTATTACCTATTTTTTTTTGTGCAACATACGCTACTAGTCTGCTATGACTGTACTATATTGCAATGCTTTTAACTGAAACTTTTAGAAAGCTATTGTTTACAATAAAGAAAAGTGATATTTCAAGAAATACGGGGGCCACGAATTCATTGTGAAATGCTGAAATATATGGGATCCAAAGGGAAGATTCCAGTGGGACCTATGGAGCGGGTTGTGTTGCTAAATATGTATATGCGGACAGATATCGAATATTAAGCGGCTTTCAGATTTGCCATCAGCCCTGTACATTGAATATACGGGAATCTATGGTAATACAGTGGAAGATTTGACAGGTTTGAAAATCCACCAGATTTCAAAAACGACTGGAAAAAATCTGTGCTGTGTAGCCTACAGCACAGATTTTTTTTTATTGCTGTTTATATGTCACAGGTTAAAGTTGGATTTTTGGCGGATTCTAGATACTAAATCCGGCGATAATCCGACCAAAAACCAGTGCTGTGTAGACATAGCCTAAGGTCAGGTCCCCACGGCCGAGGACAAATACAGCTCGGTTTATCCGACCGGTATTTGTCCGGTTTGTGTGCCGTGCACATGGCCGGGGGGGGGGGGCATTGGTGCTTTTCTCCGCGATGAGTGGAGAAAAACCCTCCCCCTTCACATTGACATGCACATATTCTGTCCAAAAACCGGACGGAAGAATGTGCACGTTCAATCTATTTTGGGCGGCCCGCGGGCGGAAAACCTGCACAGTGGGGAATGCGGCCCGGGTTTTCCATAGGAGCCCATTGTGCTCGTTTGTGGCCGTTTTTTCAGACGGTCTGCAAAACCACAAACCATTTGAAAAAAACCCGTGCCGTGGGGACATGCCCTAACACTCCTGTCTGCAGCCACTCTCATATCACAATGACAAAACATGAAAGGATCAGCAAAAGCCAGTATGGAAATGTGAAACATTAACACAAAAATACAAAAATAATAATAATAACATAAAGGTTATTTGTATCTCTTAAATTGATGGCATATCACCTGCATATGTCATCACTTTATGATCCTTGGGGTCCAACCGCTGGGACCTATGCAGATCCTGATATTAAAGGAGCTGAAGTGCTCATTAGGTACAGTGGCCCCTTCACAGTCCTTCACTGTACAGCGGTGACCAGCAGGAACTGTAGCAAAGCTTCATTCAACTGAACAGGGCCAGCTGTAGTTTCCTGCAAAGCCAGGTGGCTGAGCACACTCCTGTGCAGAGAACAATTGTCAAGGAAATGTGGCATTCAATAATGCAGTCCCTTCATTCTCAGGAATTGTTGGTGTTCCAAAAGTTGGACACCCACAGGTAACACAGTGAATGCATATGCTAGCGATATACCATTACTTTATTAGATTGGAATACCCCTTTATGCTATTTAGAATTAGAAATACTTTCTTTGGAACATTTTTGAAAAATTTCAGAAGATGAAACAAATTAAAAATATTTTTAATAGAGGTTTAAAAAATAAGTAATGAGCCTTCTAACGTGGTTGGTTTCTGCATCTGTAGGCTGCTTGAATTCCTGAATTTGGCTAGATAATTATTTTTCCAGAACCGGTTCTATTTTATTTTCTCTTGAAACAGACATATTTCATATCTTGTCGACTAAAGATGCAGTCATCTTAATCTATTTTCACAATTTTTTGAAACTCATAAATTTTAAGTTATGTCTGGAAAAGGTTTTTGACAAGCATGCTATAAAACAGTATTTGATAGAGACCTGTAAAGTGGACTTCCTTTAAAACTTAATACAATAATAAAATCTCATTCTACAAATCAATGAAGAAAATCCAATTCCTCTCCGGATCAAATTTACGCTTCCTAATCCAGAGCAAAACAAAGAAATACAAATTTACTTAGCCAATGTATTTACTATTTAGTGTAGTAAAGACGAGCTGTAAAGAAGATGGACCCGGTGCCCGGGTCAGAAATAAATCTCTTCTTGAAGCCAAGGATATTATTAAACTAAAGGTTTTTTATTCTAATAAAAAGAGTGGCAGAAAGACTGTTAACCTTTTCCACCCAATAACACTGTATGACGCGTTTCACGCCTGTACTGGCGCTTTTTCAGATAAAAGTATTACATACAGACTGAGAATAATATCACATATTTAAAGGAACGGCAATATCGTCATTGGTTGCAACCTAATCACAGCAACGACTACATACATCATTAAAACCTATGTGGCCGAATGGACCAATCAGAAAGGAGGCGTGATATTAAAAAAGAATGCCCTTAGAATAAAATGATGAGCCGATTGGCTAAAAAAGAAGCGGGAGGTACGTATCCACCAATCACGGACTGAGCTACTGAGAAGCTATGTTCTTCAATGGGAAAAATCCAGCCAATCAGGGAGGAGAAAGAACGTTCCATAGGTTTCAATGTTAAAACTCGTGGTAAACGCTGATTGGTCTGGAAAACGATATTGCCTTTCCTTTAAATATGTGATGTTATTCTCGGTCTGTATGTAACACTTATCTGAGGAAGCGCTGGTACAGGCGTGAAACACGTCATACACTGTTATTGGGTGGAAAAGGTTAACGCTCTTTCTGCCACTATTTTTATTGGAATACAAAACCTTTAGTTTAATAATATCCTTGGCTTCAAGAAGAGGTTTATTCCTGAACCGGGCGCTGGGTCCATCTTCTTTACAGCTCGTCTTCACTGTTCATGCCCGCTGCCGTCACCTGGCTTCGGAGTAGGAGACCTACGGCTGCTGTTCTGAGGCTTGGCGAGAGCCAACCACGCGCATATGAGTGTTGTGCCTCTATATTATAAGCACAACTACTCTAGGTGAGCAAACCTAACCATTTAAGATTTTTGCTTTTATTTGTGTACATACTTCACCATAGAGCACCCCCTCTGTTTTTCTCTTTTTGTTCTACTTAGTGTATTTTCACATCACTTTTTTCCACTACTATGGCCCATGAAGGTAATGTAATGCTCTACACACTAAGGGCGACATGTATGAACGTTGGCGCTGATAGACCAGTTCTAAATTACTTTAAGGTAATGAGCCAGAATGAATGAACCTGTTCTTCTGCAGATCATACATAAAGGCGCATTCTATGACAAGTCTGGCTCAGGCAGACCACCTTTGACCTGGTGTGGCTATTCTGTTATGCGCCAAAGTGTAGCGTCAAAGAATCATAAATGTGTCTAATTCTACGAACGTGGTGTGACGCCCCCAGAACGCCCCAAATCTTTGGCACATTAAAAAGTGGCACTCCTGCGCTTATTGTGCCCAAGTTTGGAATGTGACACCAGTTTGGCTTTTTGACGCCAGAAAACTGGCACAGCCCTGTTCTTACATGTCACCCTAAGCGTGTATATAGGGTTATATTAGCCCAACAGAAGTCAAACCAGTTTGCTTTTGGCCTCCATCTGGCCAGCATATGTCACTAGACTTAAGAAAATACTATCCCAGATACTGTTAAAATGGTCTGTTAAACAGACCCCATAATAGTCTTGGGTGAGGGATACCATTGTATAATATCCGTTTACCGTATACATCATGAGCTTTAACAGGTTTTTATGACATATCCGTTGAAAAAATGCTGTAATAGACTATGGGTGACTGATGCCTACAGTCTTTCAGGTATGGAGTTTACTAAAGATAAACAACATTTTAACTGAGGTTGGTGCCAACTTTGCCATAGATCAGCTGACAATTCAACACGCACAGAGCCTTGTTCGGGAAATTAAAAAAAAAAATGTCTACCATTAGTCTTCGGCCTGTTGGCTGACCATGTCTTTCAGGTGAGAAGCCTTGTCAGAAAGAAAACAACTTCATCATCATCAAATCTATATTCTATTATTGAAATCAGAAAAATGTATTTGGCAGTTAACCTGCATTTCCCCTGGTCCTTTAACAGAGATGCAACCTTTGATCATATGAAAAGGGAAATGTAACAGTTTTCTTTAAGAGTCCTCTTAGGCCTCGTTCACACGGCTTATTTCAGAACGTATTTACAACGGATTTCCGATGTAAATACGTTCTGAAATCAGTTGAAAATCAGTTGCAAATAAGTGCCACTAAGTGTGGCACGTATTTGTAACTGATTTCCCGACGGATTCACCATCTACAATTTATTGTAGGTGGTGAAATCCGTCCGGAAATAATTGACATGTCAATTGTTTTTCCGTCGGATTGCCAATCGTCAATCCGCGGCGGCAATCCGGAACGGAATTTTTGCGTGTGTGAACGACGAGCCGTATTTCTATTGAAATCAATGAAAAATGGCTGTGACTTATTTCGGACGGATTTGGCCGACGGATTTGACGATGTCAATCCAGTCGGCAAATCCGTCCGAAATAAGCCGTGTGAACGAGGCCTTAGGGGCCGTTTACACGGCACTGGTCAAATACCGGTCGGTTTATCCGACCGGTACTTGAACTGTTTTCGTGCTGTGGACATGGCCGTCGAGGGGACGGATTTTCTCCGCAGTTAGCGGAGAAAAGCCCTCTTCCTTCACATAGACATATTCATCTTCCATCTGAAAACTGGACGGAAGAGTAAACATGTTCTATGTTTTTTGGGCGGGCAGCGGTCTGAAAAAACGCTGGGCAGAAAACCCGTGCAGTGGGGGCCGCTGCACGTGTTTTCCATAGAAGCCCGTGTAAAAAGTTTTTACCCGGTTTGCAGCCGGTTTTCAAAACCGAACACCGGCTGAAAAACCGGATGAAAACCAGTGCCGTGGGGACATGGCCTTAACATGTTTCATCATCCAAAAGTAACATCACTGTTTCCTTGGCCAATGCAGACTGGTGATTCAGAACTAAATAGGACTTTCATCCAAATGTCCACACTTCATAATTGCTTCTCTGGTAGGGAACACCGAATTTGCAGCGAGATTTGCACAAGCTCGACCCTTTGCAGTTAAGTTTGCGGACTGTTAGGCTGTAAGCAACCAGCATGCTGTATGTTGTGCAGACATGATGTAAGCAGGAAATTCATTAAGATGATTATTTCATATATCGGTCTTAAAAGGCTTTTCCCATGAAGCAAAATCCACTTCTGAGACCGGTTCGTAGCTTGCAACAAGCTGGCCTCAGTGAATAGAGAGAGGGCTGTACATCTCCCACCCATTCATGTCTATGGGAGTTCCAATTATAGCCGAGAACACTTCTATGTCAATTATATAGCAGAGCAAAAGAATGAGAAAAACTGAGCCTTTTCCCCATTCCCTGAGGCCGGCATGAAGAACGCTAAGATTCGGCCTCAGAAGGGGATTTGCTTCATGGCAAAACCTCTTTGATGAAATTGGTGATAAAGTAAGAATTATATAGGTCATGAGCTACAGCAAATTACAGCTCTAATTTACGCCACTGCAAGAGCAGCGTAAAAATGGCAAAAAGCGGTAAATTTTTATGCAATGACAGTTTCTGCAAAAAAATAAAAAATTTGACGCGCGAGTAAAAGGGATACATTTAGCGGTGCTACTGGTACTACTGTATATATGCAGTACTAATGTTTAACACTGTTGATTAATAGAGCAGTGGCAATAAAGTAACACATTAAGCCAGATTATACACAGTTTGTAGCCTGTGACCATGAAGAGCATTGGTCTGCACAAATAAAATTTTAGCATATCTTTAATCAAGATACATTTTTAATCTGGAATCATGACTGTATGAACAAGGCAGCATGGCAGCCCTACAAATCAAGAACAATAGCATTAAAGTGAAAATGTCAGGTGGTTTATGCTTTCCTATCAGAGATCTGGATATGATAGAGGAAGAAAAGCTCTGTAATACATAGGTTTATATCATTTAAAGCAGGATTTCTGAGTAAAAATCAGAGAAAAGGCTGATCGGGCTCTTTAAGAGACAGTGGTAGTCCTTCTGACGCCACCCACATACAGTGATTAACATATTTCCCTGAAACAGTAAGTGTACAGAGCAAAGTTTCAACTACTGTATATTAGTGGGGCCAGCATTACTTTTCTTGATTTTTTCTGCTTTTAATGAGAAACTCAGAATCAAATCACATAAACCTGTATCAGGATAAATGAAAACAAGCGGGCACCACAAAGGAATGAGTGAATAAAGGACACATCAAAAATAATCTGTAACAAAGCCAAAAAGAGAAACAAATGCATGCAAAAACTTATGCTGCACATCAAAGAGGAGAATAGACTAGATTTTATTGAATGAACAAAAAAACCAACCAACCCCAACCCATAAAACAAGTTTTGTAGCGTGTTTAGGGTTTATTAATAATAATAATCTTTATGTATATAATGGCAACATATTCCGCAGCACTTTACAATTTAGAGAGTGTAAGTACAGAAAAAAAAAAACCATTACACATTAAAAAGCTACTTATCAATCAGACACAAGGTGTGAGGGCCCTGCTCGCAAGCGCTTAGAATGTATTAGGTTGCATGGGTGAGACAAAGGTTGAGAAGTACTTGGTATACATAATGGTTCAGCCATATATCATAAATATGGGGTAGTTTACATAAAAATTGGATGAACTTGCCACCTAGACCGTACACTATATACAGATAAGTGCTTGTAAGTGTCCAAGTGTAGAGAGTGACAGAAACGTGTGTGACAGAAAGCGGAGGGAATGGGGGTAGAAATTAGGGATCTTAGTAGGCCTGCCTAAGATTATGTATTCTCAGAGCATGCCTAACACTATGAGGGTCATCAGTGTGCTTTACCATACGGGGTAGTGGACTGATGCAGCACGTGTAAAATCTTGAAGGCAAGAATGGGAGGTTCGCATGATTTAATCTAAGATCATCAACAGAGTGCAGAGATTGGGTAGGGTGATAGACAGAGATGAGGTAGGAGATGTAGGGAGGATCAGCACTGTGGAGAGCTTTATGGGTAAGAGTTATAAGTTTATATTGTACTCTGTACTGAATGGGCAAACAGTGCAGTGACTGACACAGGGTAGAGGCATCAGTATAGCGGCTGTAAAGAAAGAGGAGCCTGGCTGCTGTATTCAGGACAGATTGGAGAGAGACGAGTGTACAGAAATGGAGCAAGGAGTTAGATTAGTCAAGACGAGAAAGAGTTTGATTTGTTTCCACAGTGAGAAATGGTCAGATTCTGGAGATGTTCTTGAGGTGCAGGTGACAAGAGCAGCCAAGGGATTGAATACAGGGAGCAAGGGACAGATCGGAATCGAGTCTGACCCCAAGACAGCAGGCCTGCTGCCTAGGAGTTATGGTAGTACCACACACTGAAACAGATTGGTTAGTAGATAGAGGAATAAATCTGTATACAGTTAATCTTCTCTCCCTCTATCACATCCTGCTCTAAGATAGAGCAGCAAAAATTACCTGACAGATTTCCTTCAAAAGCAATTAAGGGGGTAAAAGTTATGTCCAATGATGATTATTTTTTTCAGACATGGTAAAAAAACAATAGCAGTTATTTATTCCTATTATCCAGATTTCTATATTTATCGACAAATCATCCTGCTGAGTGAGTAAACTTACTTGAAATCTGCTGCAAGCAAGTTAAATGCATTGTAAAGATGTCCCTCAGCAGATACCTTCTTTAAATATGAAAAGCTATCAAGCTCGGATGTCAGAAAGTTGGCCACCAGGGCACCTGTGAGGAGAAAAAAAAACGACTATTCACTGAGATTTCATGTTTAACATATAAAACCCTGGACAATACCATAGCTTTTTGAGTGTACCTGGTAAAATGACACTTGATTTTAAGTAAAAAGCATTTCAAATAAGACAATCACATTAGGATTTAAACACTTAGCCTGGGTTTACACAGTGTTTTCTACCAAGTATTTTGATACGTGGAAAGCTTTAGAATCCTCAAAATACATGTAAAAATGCATCTAAATTGTCCCATTAAAAAATATTGTGCATAAAAATGCATTAAAAATGCAAGTAAAATGTGAACGATTTTCCCTTGCAAATTTTTCAGCATCCTTTTTACGCCATGAGAACATACCTTGTCTCACTACAAAGATTAGCTTTCAACATGTAGGGAACACTAAATGAAGACGTTTTCCAAATTTATTGCTTTTTTTTTTTTTTGTTGAGGAGCTACAAATGATTTTAATCACCTTCTGAGGGCTCTCAGGTTTCTCTAGTTACTGACCTGCTTTGCTTGTTATCCCCCTGCTGTTTGTTTTATCTGATAGCAGGGAGTGCTGTCATCACCCAGATCAGTGGCACTGAAATGCAGGCAGCCTGAGAGCTTGTGTGTGATCTGATCTTTCAGACAAAAGACACTAATTACTACTGTTCACTTGAGCTCTCAAGATTCTCTGGACCTCAGAGCAGGAGATTTATCTAATCTAGACTAATTAGCAGGATTTTAAATACATGGAGCTAATTACCCACAGCCTGACCAGGAAGTGACAGGATGCATGAATGAAAGAATGCTTTGCTCTATGAAACAAGGCTCCTACTCTGCTAGGACTATGGCCCTTTGAAATCCTGTCCTCATGCTTCTTTTGTGACTTGTTTTGATAAAGGTCTGCTGACCGAAAAGTCAATGATATTGTAAGGTCAACAGTTTCTGTTTTTGTTCATGCTGGAGCCTGTGGATACACTATGAATAAAATATTTCTATGATTTGCATCAAGAAATTTGTGAGTGCAGTCAATTTGCCTATATATGCTCTGGAGGAACTATTCCTACCTTTGACTTGCACCAACTCAAGTATATTTCATTGGCTGTGCCTTCCTGATATACATTTTTGCTCTATGAAACAACGTGGTGAGGCAACCCCTTTAAGAATGCAGCTATATTGGATCTTTAAGACAGGATGTACTGTTTCATGACTGTTTCAAAAGCAATAATTTTTCAATTGTTTTGTTAACCATATGAGGGCTTTTTGCAGGACGAGTTGCCGTTATTAGTGCTAAAATAGTGAGAGATATATTATTTGATCACTTTTCTGTTTTTTTGGGGGGGATGAGGGATAAACAAGTAAACAGTTTTGACATTGTTTTTAATTATTTTTTATAACATTCACAATGCTCGATAACTAATTTAAGAATTTCATAGTTTGGGCGATAACAGACATGGTGACACCAATTATGTTTATATTTCCTTTTTTTCACACAATACAGCAACATATGAAGGATGACAATTTTTTTATTTTATTCAACATTTAATCTTTATTTTTTGAGGGGCTTGACCTAATCGCTTGTATAATAGATTACAATACAGTAGCACTGGCATGACAGGTGGGGGGCCTAACTAATAAAGGGTGTAATAGATATGTGGTAATTGTACGTTATACTGCAATACAATAGCACTGCTATTTAGTGCACAAGTGATCACCATCTCCCAGTGGTCAAGTACCATAGGGAGACTATAACATTTAAGTAACCACAAAATTATTACATGTTTTTAAAAATATAGAAAAATAGAAATTTAAAACACCATTAATTTCTTTTTAACATACAAGAAACAATAAATGTACACATAGTTGGTATAACTGCACCATAAAATTCTGATTAACTGAAATTTATCCCAAACTATGAACATTGTTAAAAAAAAATAAATAAATCCATAATAGTGTTTTTTTCAGTCGCCTGGAATGAAAAGTGATAAAAAAAAGCTGTATGAACCCAAATATAAACCCACAATAAAAGTTAGAATTCACACCACACAAAAAGAAGCCCTATTCCATCAAAAGTAAAACAAAAATTAAAGCTATTGGTCTCAAGAAAATCAATGTGGTACCACCAGAAAACCTGCAAAATAACACACAAAGAAGCTCCAAATATCAATGGCACAACTGCGAATGAAAAAAAAAACGAATTATCTTGCAAAATAGTCAAACAATATAGATGAAAAAATAAAAACATTATTTGGAAGGGGGGGGGGGGGGGGTGAAAAAAAGTTGCCAAAAATCTCTGTGTTGGGAACAGGTTAAAATACATGGGATAAAAATTGCTAAGGTCCACTACTCCAGAAAATTAAGATATTTGGCTTATTGGTTAAATAGAAATAACATATCATTTCTTGATTTTTTTTTAATTAACTAAAACAGACTCAATGCTCAGAGCTCAATGGCAAAATTCATGATAGGTGTTTGATCCCTGAATCACCCAATAAATTTAGGGATCAATTTGAATTGGGATTTTTTTTTCAATCAGATAATTTTTATTAACCGATTTCTACAGATACAGAACAGAACATCTCTTACCATTATTTGTTACATCAATATACAGATATATATATATATATATATATATATATATATATATATATATATATATATATATATATACACAAACATTTTTCTTTTTAGATAAAAAACACTGAGTATATGAATATGTCTGTACCATATATCTTGATACATGCTTTCCGCAGTATTAGCATACAACCATAAACAAACCCCAACCATCCCACCCATACCCACCAAACTAAGAGCAGTACTCATTATTATATTTAGCAACTTGTAATCAAGGACAGGAGTCACTTTGCCAAGAATGTCTAATCCTTTTGTTCAACTAATAGTAATAGGAATGAACAATACTCCCATTCCTCACACCATTCCTGAATTATGTAGCAATAAGGAACGAAAAGGCAAACCTGGGGAATTGAGCCAAGGGTGCCATATACCTTCAAATTTTTTCATAGCCTTTCTTTATAAGTATACTCCCCTCTCTAATCTGATGACATTATTTAGTTTATTTATGTACTCGGTTATGCCCGGTTATGCCCGGCGGAGAAGACTGGATCCATCTAAAGGCAATTAACTTTCTGGCCACATATAACATTCGGGAAATGCTAATTCTTTGTTCCACATCAAATACTATATCTTCTAAATAGCCAAGTACACAGTGCAGTGGTTCTAGAGGGATATTTGCTAATTAATTGGATAACCTCTTTCCAGAAGTTGTCCAATTCCCTGCACTCCCATATCATGTGCAAAAGCTGGGCCTTTTCCATTTCACATCGTGGGCAACTGGAGTCTGACCTAATACCCCATTTGAATAGCTGGAATGGAGTTTTCTAAGCTCTATGCAATAGCATTACCTGTGAATATCTTTGATGTCATAATATAAATGTTATTCATATTTTTTTGTATATGTAAAAAGTGTGAAAATTATCCAAAACCCCTTGGTAGCCAATGGATTAAAATAAACTCTGTCAACATGAGAGAATTTTGGAAAACGAAAGCATTTTTTTTTTAAAAAAATAAAAAAGCCAACAAAAGCTCTCTCTACATCTTTCTAACAATACTACTGAGCCCTAGATAATATTAAAAGCCATTTTCCTGACGAGCCAACTGGTATGCATAGATTAAAATTGGAGGAATATATTGATGAGACTGCCCTTCTGACTTTGTCCCCCGACGCATCTTCTTTTCTAGTGAAAGCTTTTACAGATCTGAAAAAGCACAAGTAATTGCTGATTTCCCACTTGGCAAACGCCCGAGACCAGACGGTTTCAATAACAGGTTTCATAAAACGTTTGGAAAACAACTGATTGATTTCTTTTATAAATAAAGTGTTCAACTCTATCGCTCCCACTTGCCCTTTAACCCCCTAGTGACTGGAAACCCATATTTCTGTATTGATGAAATCTGGAAAGGACCCAAGTCTATGTTCCAATTGCTGTCTGATCTCATTATTTATTGAGAATGTCAAGATAGTTGCTAAAATCAGAGTTTTAGGTCTTGTTCTTCTTCTCCTGTCACCCAACATGGTTATCAGGTACAGTATGTAAAAGTTTGAGATGTTTGTAAAAATACAAGTAAGACCCTAGTTTATGTGTTTCATACTCAAAACACAAAATTCCAGCTTTTTCAGTGGATGCCAAGAAGGTGTTCGATAATAGATGTTCATTCGTGGTATTCTTGGTCAGAATAGTGTTGGCCATCACTTCAGAGAAAAATCATGACACTCCATAGCAGCCCAACTAGTAGAGCGATTACTAATAGTCTGTTACCCCATTCTCTGCATATTACTAGGTTCACCAGAAAACCTTATGTGCTAGAAATGGAACATCTGGGTGTTGTCCTTTATCAAATTCTCACTGCATTGGAGAAGGTTTACACCACTACAAGCTTGCATTGTATGCAGATGACTTAATGTATACTACTGATTCTCTGACTACTATCCAGTGTTGGACTGAGATGCCCACCAGTGAAGTTGCTTCTTAGGGCCCATCCTGCAGTCACTGCTCATGACCCTTGCACTCTGTCTCTTGCTTTCTGCCTCTCTCTGCCTTTCTCCCTGAACACAGGCCCAGCAGCCCACCATGGGTTTCCCCTGCTCCCCTTAGTGGTCCAGTCCGAGTCTGCTTCTATCCCTTCTACAATCAAGGAATTTGAGCGATACAACCAACTTATTGACTTTAAGGTTAACTATTAAAAATCAGAGGCTTTGACAATGTTTTACAATGCTCATTCAGATGGCAATCAACTTCTCTTAAGTATTTAGGCAGTCATGTCTCTAGGAACCAACTGACTTTTTTCATATTAAAGCTTTATCTTACAAGAAAGTAGGAGAACTTAACAGTGATTGGTTACAAATGTGTTAAATATAACAAAATACAAATAGCTGCTGAAAATTCAAAACTGTAAAATACAGATACAAATACAGTGGTGATTTTGCAAGTTTTCACACCTACAAAGAATGGAGAGGTCTGTAATTTTTATCTTAGGTACATTTTAACTGTGAGAAACGGAATCTAAAAAAAAGTCCAGAAAATCACATTGTATAACTTTTAAATAATTAATTTGCATTTTATTGCATGAAATAAGTATTTGATACAATAGAAAAAACAGAACTTAGTATTCAATACAGAAACCTTTGCTTGCAATTAAGAGACCAGGCGTTTCCTGTAATTCTTGACCAAGTTTTCACACACTACAGTAAGGATTTTGGCTCACTCCTCCATGCAGATCTTACAGATCTTCTCCAGATCTTTCAGGTTTTAGGGCTGTTGTTGGGCTACAATGAGTTTCAGCTCCCTCCAATCATTTTTGATTAGGTTCAGGTCTTGAGACTGGCTAGGCCACTCCAGGACCTGGAAATGCTTCTTAAGGAGCCACTCCTTAGTTGGCCTGGCTGTGTGTTTCAGGTCACTGTCATGCTGGAAGACCAAGCCATGTCCCATCTTCAATGCTTTTACTGAGGGAAGGAAGTTGTTTGACCAAAATCTCACAATATATGGCCCCATTCATCCTTCCTTCAATACAGTGCACACGTCCGAGCGTGTTCCACCCTTTTCAGGAAAAGCCCCCGAAGTATGGGTTGATTTGCCTTTTTCAACCTACCCCATGTGCGATCATTGTATGAAGTGACTGGGAAGTGACTCATCTTCTGTTTCTTCCACAATAGATGGAATGTTGATCAACCAGCACTTCTTTTTGTCCTGTAGCCCATCCCAGCCTTGTTAGGCTCTCATTTTGACCCCAGGATGTCCCTTGACGAACTTTAAAGGTCTTGGCATGTTGCTGGAGTGCAATGGGTTTGTGCATGCCCTGTTCAGGAATTTTAAAATCCAAGACAGCGTACTGTGTTACTACGGTAATCTTTGAGACTGTGGTTCCAGCTCTATTCAGGTCATTGAGCAGGTCCTCCAGTGTAGTTCTGGGTTGATTCCTGACCTTTCTCAGAATCATCTTTACCCCATGAGGCGAGATCTTGTATGAAGCCCCAGACCGAGGAAGATTGAGTCATCTTCTGTTTCTTCCATTTTCTAATAATTGCGCCAACAATTGTTGCCCTCTCACCAGGCTACTTGCTTATTGTCCTGTAGCCCATCCCAGCCTTGTGTAGGTCTACAATTTTGACCCTGGTGTCCTTAGACAGCTCTTAGGTCTTGGCCATGTTGGACAGGTTGGAGTGCAATTGATTGTGTGAACAGGTGTCTGTTATACAGGTAACAAGTTCAAACAGGTGCAATTAATACAGGTAATCAGTGCACAGTAGGAGGGCTTTTTGAAGAAATACTAACAGGTCTGTGAGAGCCAGAATTCTTACTGGTTGTTAGGTGATCAAATACTTATTTCATGCAATAAAATGCAAATTCATTATTTGAAAATCATACAATCTGATTTTCAGAATTTTTTTTTTTTAGATTGTCTCCCACAGTTGCAGTGGACCTACAATAAATATGACAGACCACTCCATTCGTTGTACGTGGGAAAACTTGTCAGTGTATCCAATATGTGTTTGCCCCACTGTAGGTTTCCACATAAAGATATCTAATACAGTAGATAGGGGAGTTTCAGAGCAACTACATAGCATTACAATGATATACATTGCAATACAGAGAAAAAGACAACGATAAAGCAAAGGCTAGGATCTCAGTCTTGTAAACATAACATCTAGGGAGGGCTCCTTTTTAATTAAAGGAGACCCTGTCTCCCTGCCCTTCTTTGCTGCAACCATGCAGTGAATAAGCATTTGAATGGAGTTGTGTACAAACAAGCACACTGCGCCTCCAACCGAAGTATACAGAACTGATGGAGATAGCGGAGCGTTGTGAGTGCAGTGTGGAAAGACAGGGAACTCGGGGCCCTTTAGCGATTGGTGAACCCCCAGTGATGACATTTAGGATTGGTGATAAATTTCTATTATGGCACAACCCCTAAATTATTAATTAAATAATTATTATTTAATTTCTTATTATATTTAAATTATATTCCTATTCTTAAGCATACTCTTAATGACTAAGAGGACTACAACTCCAAACACTTGCACTGCTTCAGTCAATGCTATTAACATGGATGTACTTCCCAATTTTTTATACCTTCTTTAAATGGTACCCGTAAACGTCCCTGCTACATTTTCTACACTGCTTGCTAAGGTAATTAGCATATTTGTTTTGGGTTCCTCCAAGTCTCACTTCAGAATGCCTGTTTGTTAAAATTTGAAGGTAATGAGGAGCACAGGTTTGACTGATTTTAAGAGCTATTATTGTTCAGCTCTTCTCTTAAAGGGGTTTTATCGTTACAAAGATCATGTCTCAGATTATGGGGACAGTAAAAATAAGCACTTTTGTAATTGGGTTGAATTACCTCAGTCACTTTGTTTAGCAGATATGAGCTTTTCTGTAAATCTGTGTTCTATTTCTGCTATTGTTGGGTGGCCACGCCCCCTGGTCGGATCCCGCCCCCTGCACTGTGATTGGGTGGCTGACATTTCATTCAGCCTGTTGGGATACGCCCCTAAACAGGAAACGCCCGGTCACGCCCCCTGCGCTGTGATTGGCTGCCTGCATCATCTGTGTTTACTCCCCTCTGAGCTGTTAAAATCGATAGTGAAACCAAGGTCTGCTGGCTCTATGTACATCTCCCAGCTCTAGGGTGATGATCTGGGCAATTACTGGCTGTTTAAGGGGCTTTTGCCAAGAGGTTGATTCACCTCCTCACAGTTCCAGGCCTTAAGCTGCAACTTTGAAAAGAGGGCGTTCTGTTCCTCAGATCTAATGCAAGCCCCGCCTCCTTATGACGTCATCATCTGTAGTGTATAACATAAGGATTCAACAGTGTTTATACAAGCTGTCTGTGTAGTCTAGTGCTTAGCTGATCCACTCTGCAAGAGAGAGGTTAGGACTTCAAGCCCCATCAGTAGTTGTTTTTTTTAATTTTCTTTTATAAATTGTACACATATGTAACGATATGAAAATATATATGTAGACATCTATAATTTTATTTATACACACACACAAAGCTCCCCTATAGGGTGTCCCATCCTCACAGTCACACGAAGCACTTCCAACATATGTGATACAATGGATATACTCTGGGGGATGAGACATGATATAGGGGAGCTATGTATGTGTATATATATCATTATAGAGATTGACATATATATTATATGTGTAGAATTTAGGGGGGGGGGGTGGAAACTCTGTGAGGGACTAGAATTCCAAACCCCTTCCTTGTAAAGCTAAAGCTCTATCACTGCACCACGAGCCCAAGTTAGTTACAGGTTGAGCAGGGTCTTCTCTCAAAGCTGATTGCTTCTTCCCCCATTGTTTTCACTCACGTCACTGACAGCAAGCAGAGATCTTTACTTGAAGCTGACATTTGTCCTTGTAGTTGAGTAAAGATCTCTGCCTGTTGTCAGAACACCACTAGAAGTAACAGCTGCTGGCTTCAGTGTAATTTGTGTGTAAACTAAGAGATATAACAGGTGCTTGTGGAGCCTGAAGGCTGCAGACATAAGCATGCAGGAGCTACAGAGCTGTTATATCCAGACAACCTTCTGCTTCTACTGCCTAACCCAGAATGATGATGTCACAGGTCTTCAGTGGGCAGAGACACGCCTCCTGGGAAGAGAGACACGTCTGCTGACAGGAGAGACACGCCCCTGGATTTCAAACTCAATCTGAGAGAATTAGCAGAACAGCACGAACAGCTCAAACGATAAAACTCCTTTAAGGATAAACTGAATTTGGCCCTTTAACAAACAAAGGATGCGCCTGGAAGAAAACGTATAACTTTAAATCCCCTTCCCTGAATTAATAAACAACATAGACAATCTCTTAATCCACATTAACCAAACAATTCATCAAACCCTGGGATTAAGTCCTATGCACAAGAAGCCTCTCTCATAGACTGGGTCCTCTTGCCCACTTGTTTGTCAATGCAGAGTTTTAAACCACTACAAGAACAGGCTTGTTTCTAATTTGGCACAGACAAGATAATGGACTTTAGTAGACGCTTATGAAATCCCCTCATTTGCCTCCCTCATAAACTCCTACCCAGAAAGGAATCCGTTTTGATTTGATATTCTTCCTGTCTCTAAGAGACAAGGATTTTGTTATGCAGAGCAAGAGTAGTTTTAAGACTTTTTTGTTACACTTGTCTCCTCCATCTAACTGTTCTTCTCCTTGCTTACTTTTCTATGAACTTTGTCTTCTACCATTCCTTTGTCTTTCTTTAGACCCTCTTTGAATTAGAATACAGTAGAATAGTGAAGAAATCAGGCGATACCTTTTAGAGGCTAACTGAGTATATTTAATGGTGAGCTTTCGAGAGTACTAGCTCCCTTCTTCAGACATGATGTAATACAAGAACTGAAGAACTGAAAATTTACAGGCTTTTTATACACAAAAGACATGGACCTTCAAAGGATCTTAGAATTCTTAAAAATAGCAAAATGCAATATAAACAGACAAGTCATTTACAACAGGTCAAGAAATCAACAATCTGGAAACTTGTGAGGCAGGAAAGAGTGGTCCTTCCTCCTCTTATCTCTTTGCTCTCAGGTTGTGATTTGTGGCTCTCACAGTTCACACATAGTTTTACATGAAGCTGGCATGGATATTTAACCCATTTTGCAGAGTTTGCAGAAAATTTTTGCATTAATTTAAATTCCCATTCCTTTCTCTCCCTCTGCGTCTTAAAATGTCCCATTAAAACCATAATTTTCAAATCTTCAATAGAATGGTCATCTCCGGAGAAATGTGCGGCCACTGGGAGATTTGTTCTGTTGTTGTTAATGGTGAATCTGTGTGAATTCATGCGCTGGCTGAGTCTCTGCCCTGTTCCCCCCACATAGAGGCCTGTGGGCGGACATTGCGCACACATGATCAGATACACAACATTTGAAGACCTGCAGGAAAATGTCCCCTAATTCTGTGCACCTGCTGTGACTGTGGGACAGGTACACTGTCAGCGGTGTGGATGTGCCTGCTGGTCTTGCACCTGTGTTGCAGGCAGGGTGAGGTGCCATCAGTTGGGGCCTTCAGGGCACTCCAGACAATAATACACCGCAGGTTTGGTGGTTGCCGAAAGGAAAGGAGAGGGGGGACTGGGAATGTACCTATGTAGCACAGGTTGAAGTTCCTTGGCAATCTTTCGTAGGATCTCCAGTTGTGGGTTGTAGGTGACAACTATGGGCACTCATTCTTCATTCTAGGTCTCTTTGTACGTGAGCAGACTGTCTATGGTAATGGCAGCCGCTTTGCTGATTTGATTGTCCATCACTTTTGGTTTGTATCCCAATTGGAGAAATGTTGTCCTCAGATCCAGGAGGTGCTTGTCCAGGTCTGTCTTGTCGGAGCAAATACGATTGTACCGTATACTCTGGCTGTATATAATGGATTGTTTTGTTTGCTTAGGGTGGAAGCTGTCGTTTCTGAGGTAGGCCATTCTGTCTGTGGGTTTGTGGTATACTGATGTGAGTAGCCGGTGGTCTTTGATGTGTATTGTGGTATCCAGAAAGCGGATTTTGCTCTCTGAATAGCTAAGTTTAAGGTTGATGGTGGGGTGAAAGTTATTGAAGTCGTTATGAAATTTAAGTAGGGCCTCCTCGGCCCGCAGTCCAGATAACAAGGATATCATCGATATAACGGAGGTACATCATGGGCCTGGTGGTGCATGTGGATAGGTATGCTCCTTCCAGTTCAGCCATAAAGAGGTTTGCATACTGGGGCGCACATCTGGACCCCACTGAAGTTCCCATTCCCTGTAGATATAGGTCCTCTCCAAAGGTCAAATAGTTGTGGCTGAGTATGAACTGTTCATACTCAGACACAACTATTTCACCTTTGGAGAGGACCTATATCTACAGCGAAACATATAGTTTTGCATTGTGGCCAAAAAGTTTGATCTTGGTTTCAACTGACAAGAGCACCTTCTTCCACATGTTTGGTGCCTCCCAGGTGGCTTGTGGCAAACCTTAAACAAGACTTTTTATGGATATCTTTGAGAAATGGCTTTCTTCTTGCCACTCTTCCATAAAAAGGGCCCGATTTGTGCAGTGTACGGCTGATTGTTGTCCTATGGACAACTCTCCCACCTCACTGTAGATCTCTGCAGTTCATCCAGAGTGATCATGTGCCTCTTGGCCCGCATTTCTGGTCAGTCTTCTCCTTGTTTTTAGATCAAAGTTTAGAGGACAGCCGGGTCTTTGGGAGATTTACAGAGGTCTGATACTCCTTCCCCTTTCAATATGATCGCTTGCACAGTGCTCCTTGGGGTGTTTAAAGTTTGGGAAATCTTTTGTATCCAAATCCGGCTTTAAGCTTCTCCACAACAGTATCACGGACCTGCCCGGTGTGTTCCTTGGTCTTCATGATGCTCTCTGCATTTTAACAAACCCTGAGACCATCACAGGCAGGTGCTTTTGTATGGAGACTTGTTTACAACAAGTGGATTTATTTACACATCAGTCATTAGGACAACTTTTGGATCATTCAAGACCTCACGAATTTCTGGGTAGTTTGCTGTCTGAAATAAAGGGGCCAAATATGCCCCCCCTTTTTCATTTTATATTTTTTACAAAATTTTTAAAATTTCCAATAAAATTTTTCCACTTCACAATTTGGCCCACTTGTTTTGATTCTTCAAAAAAAAATTTTAAATTTTTTATCTTATATTTGAGCCTAAATGTGGAAAAAGGGTTTTAAAAATTAAAGGGGGGGCCGAAACTTTCGAAAAGGCCTGTACTATAGATATCACAGCCAACAGTGATCTAAGAGGTTTTACAGAGAAAGAAGGTAACCAGTTGAGATACATTAAAGAGCACAATGGACAATCCTCAAATAAGTGAAAAGAGCCTGCAGTCCATCTCAAAATTGCCTGGGACCAACTTGATGTTCCACAATGCTTTAAGAAAAATGTTTTACGGACAAATAAAACAAAAGTGGAACTTTTTAGCACAACTGCACAACATTAAGTTTGGAAGAAAAATTGCATTGCACACCAATGTCAAAATCCCACCCCAACTGTGGGCTGGGGGGAAGCCAAGTTATTTACTTTCTCAGTACGGAACTTTGCAATTATTGAGAGAAAAAATAATTTAAAGGTGTGTCAAACCAATTTACAATTGAATATGAAGGCAGCACTCAGTGACCTCACAAGTAAAACAACTAAAGAATGATTGAATACAAGGTATCCTAGAAATATTAATGAACTGAAGCACATTTGCAAGCAGAAATACTTCCTCCTAAATGTTAAGCAAATCTTATGTACAACTAAAGGAAACTTCTGGTGGATGGGGCTGCTACAAAAAGGGCATCCACAAGTTATTTAATTCAAATGTTCACTTTGATTCCTGCACTTCAGATGTGCTCAATAAAAGATATGAACAGAACCATTGTGTATGCGTTATGGCTTTAGTTACATTGTGAATAAGGAAACATTCAGATAACATTTTGTTTTAGAAATTAATGTAGCAAGTTAGCTCATTCCAAAAGGTTCATCAACTTTTTCTTGCAACTATAAGATAATCAATTTCTATGCACCCCGAAATGGTTTCAATAAAAAATCTGACTTATCCCATAAAAAGTTGAAGGCTCATCAGATGTGGTGTCATGAAAAGAACCAAAATGAAAATTACAAAAAAACCAAACTCTTTACTTTACATGAGATGTGCTACTACGGTGCAAATGTAGCAAATCATAAAAAAATACATAATTAGTATTGCTGTAATCATACTAGCTAGCAGAATAGAAGTAAAACAATATGCCACAGGGTGAATGGTGTAAAATTTAAATAAAAGAATAATGGTAGAATTTAGTTCCCTTCCAATAGTTAATAAAAGTTAAATCAATACGTTTTATCTTCCCTAAAATGGTTCTATTATAAAATATGACTTGTCCAGCAAAAAAGTCCAGCTACATCTAAGAAAAAATAAGAAAGTTATGACTTGTGGAATATGACAACATAAAAACAGTTTTTTCCATCATGAGAGGTGTGATCATTGTACAAAACAGCTAAACATTAAAATAACTATATTTATTTGGGATCAATGGACTCTTACAGACCCACAAAACATAAAAACAAATTTTTTTGCTGCACATCAA